>NCSK02000054.1:0-142879 GCA_002276475.2 Chlorociboria aeruginascens | reverse complement strand
TTGACTTCTGTCTTCATCATCTTGGCGACGGCGGTGAAGCTTCACATTCCTGGAGCATGCAACGCCGACGCTGGAACCCCAACAACCAACCTTACTTGTATTTTGTCCGATCTTCCAGAGAGCTAATATCAAACGAAAACCTCCGATCATGCATGCCGGCCAACATCGCCTCCAGCCCGAAACAACGCGCATCACTCCAATTCCATCTGCCGTTATCCCGTCCAGGACGTGCTGATGGAAAACATCGCGCGTCGATCGTAAGAACGAGGACGATAATAATTGGACATGCTCAGTAGGGTACATTCCACATTCACATGGTCTCACCGACAATGTCAGCGGAAGGGATTCATGAGAAGAGTCAGAGTATAATCGGCAATCGGGTTACATACCGACTATCAGTGTGCAACAGCCATTATTTATATCGCGGGGTGATCTTGGAGGGGTAGGTATCATTCTTGGCCACGCGTTTGCGGAGATTTCTAACTCGGGACATGCTTGGAATCCGCGGATCGATGATCTGATATTCAAAGTATGGATTCCTCGAATCAAGAATGAGCCGAAGTCTTGAGGTTTCTCCCAAATCGAGAAATATCGCCGTGTCTAGGGGTCCAAGGATATCACGTGGTAGATCTTATCTGTACGATGAGGTCGTCCCCCGCTTGATGTGGGAGATCATCAACTCCGCCCATCAGTTTTTGATCGCCGCCAATCAACCACGAGAACCTAGTTTCATCCATCCCCTCCAATACCTAAGATCAGCGATCCCTGCATATCTATCCCGTTGACAACCTCATTTGCTGGAAATCATTTCATCACCACGATTGGGAAAGCTATAAGGTCATTGGTTCTCGGCACCACACGTCGAGGTGGCCGGGTGGCCGGGTTCTACCCGCACGCAATCATGGGGTCATTTTTATATCTTCCCATTTTCCTCTTTGGGACATGTTGGTGAATAACCGAGCTTCCAAGTGGAGCAACAGAGAACGAATTGAAAGTCTGCTACATATCAATGAAAGGTCTCGACATCAAACCATTGTTCCCACTATTGATATCGCAACCTAACATCTTTGCGGTCAATATAGAGCTAGTGCTGTGTTCAGAGGAACCTAGTTATCCTCTAAGCTCGGGCCGCGGTCCGTCAATGCCAATCCTCTCGCCGCCTCGTCTTTAGCAGATGCCACCAAGCTCTTTTTGTATAGAACAAGCAGAGCACGCCGTGTTCATTAGACCAAATACTGACGCACTACCATACTACCATTGCTTACTACAGTACCTGATCTCTGTATTTTCATAGTACGACATAGAACATACCGGCATGCAGGTTCTTTCACGAAGTATAATGATCTTCGGAACTTAGTTCATCCACTCTAGAAGAGGATTGTTTCTAAAAGTATGGTCGCATATATTTTCGTGCTCATTTGGGAGAAGTTTTTCAATGACAGCAAAATTTTGATTGGTAGTAATCAGCCATCTTTTCTACATGTCGGAGCCAAATTGGGCTAGATTATTTCTGTCCACAAAAGCTCAGTAATTATCATCTTTACATAATACTTTTATTTCTCGGAAGTATTTAGTTAGTCAATTTAAATATCTTTCCATACAATCAAAGCAATTTTCAAAACTTGAATCGATTTAATCATATAGTAATGAAAATAATTTTAATGTTGGCAATTTTTTGTTTTGTGATTTCGTTGATTTTACTTTTTTCTCGTACAAGAAGATTGTAACCTACTTTTCTTTTAGTTTGAATATAATTTATTTTTCTTTGTACGCTAATTTTCTTATGAAGAAACGAGGGTTTTTTCATATGTTTTTCTTACTATAATAACCCCAATAACAATGGTATCTTTTTTGTTATAATTATAATATATGCTATTCCTATTTGCTTATTGCTTTATACAAAGTATCTTGTTACTTTGTCCGAGTTTACTTTATATAAATAAGTAAGCATTATATAAAACCGCTTAATGCCGTACCTATTCCCAGTCGACCAGCGCTGAATCGCCAATGTCTTAAGCCTCATATATTTAATCTATAGATCAGCAATTACAACCTACTGGAGGCGTGCAGGGGAAGTTGATCAAACACAAGAAGATGACGAGGGACAAGAATCAGAAAAATCAAGCCTACAAACAATGTAGATTTATACTTTAAAAATGAGACAGTCTCAGTTTCAAAAGGGCAATTGCCCGCTAAATGATAGTGAAGGCCGCCCTGACAGCAACTATTTTCCTCTTTCTTTCTCTGCTTTCCACCGCCTTTCCTCCATTCCCAATCTCTTCTTAATCCCAAAATAATTAACTTGCACCTAACACATGCTGTACATGTCGTATGATGCAACGCTATAATGGGATTCATGTAGCTATGTTATTAAAGTCTAGAGTACAATAAAAAGGGGACTACAATGAGGAGATGTAGGAAATGAGGTAGGAATAAAGCTAGCCCCATTGAGTAGCACGCCTGTGCGTAATCCCAACTGACAAGTATGAATCTTTTACTTTTCGGATGGGGATAAGAGTACATTGGAAATAAACCACATTCCCTCCACCCATCCACTAGTATATATAAATCAAAACACCCAAACTTGAATGGCTCTCTGAGCTTGTTACTTCCACCTTTTAGCAAACCATATATAAGTTTCCTACACACAAGATTAACTCTCCTTCCTCTCTGTTACAAGAAAGAATGCTAGCTTTTCAATTTTCACAATTTCTCGTGTTGCAATTTTATTTTATTTTTTTTTTTTTTTTTTTAAGACGCACACGGAGCATTTGACAGCCAAAATATGAATGTGAATAATAATGAGATAAGATGTGAATATGAATTGATTCATCCAGAGGACACGGTGGGAAGGATGGCATATATATATTCGGTAATAGTTCCATTTTCCTCTCGTTTTTATTAACACTTTATCAAGAAATATTCGCAGAGCTTATTGTTATATTTAGCGCATTATTCACTTACAATCCAACATAGAATCCTACTATACCAGGGAAAGAAAAACAGGGCGGTGAAAAAGAAGAAGGAGAAGGTGAAGAAGGAGAAGGAGAAGAAGGAGAAGGAAAAGGAAAAGGAAAAGGAGAAGGAGAAGGATAAAGCGCAGCCTGCAGACCATGGCTCGTGTCCTTAATTTAACATCGAAAAAATCTTTGATCTTGCAGGAAGTATTTCTGCAGCTTAAGTTTTTGTTTTTTTTGTTCTGTAATTTTACCTCCTCCCCCCCCCCTCCCCCCTCTCTCTCTCTTACGAGAATATAAAACCCTGTATCGTCTCTGGGGGAGTTGTACCTTATTACGATTTTCGACCGTGGACTTCCAGGCTATCGTTCACAACGTCAAAGCAGAAGATGTTGCTTCGCTGTCCGACATAACCATCAACCGACGTCCAGATGCACCGCAGAAGCCAAGTCAAGCTGCTTACCGCGAAATGTGGCAACTTCCACACATTGCAGAGCTACGAGACACTCATAGCGGTGATTGTTGAAATGACAACAACAACAACAATAATAACAATAACAATAACATTTCATTTTTACCTTGACTTTCGCGTACCCCTTCCTCCCTGAGATCCCGTTCCTATAATATTTGAATATTTATTCTGTGGGAATATATCTCTAAAGGGCAACTATACCCATGGGAGTACAATGAGTCAACGTCGGGGCATATGTGGGAATAGNCTCACATATTGCCNCTTTGGGCTCTATGGGTGAATATNNGAGATTGACAAGGGATAGCTGNTGAATCAATAGGATTNACCAGGAGGCACCTCTTTGGGTATATAAGGGGTCCTCCCCTCCCAACCTCTTCTAGCTTTAGACTTAATAGATTATACTTTACAATACCATTGATTCTCACCGGAGATCTCGTCGATCGACACCCCAACCCTTTGATACCAACATTAATGTATGTATGCATGTTAATCCATAAATGCTATCTGAACACAACATAAGGTTGGGGGTGAGAGGAGGAATCGGGGTGGGGTGGGGGGTAAAGGTGGGATTGGAAAAAAAAAGACGACAGTTTGGTGAGGGGGGGAGATATCCTTCGTGGCAAAGAAGAGGGAGTTATTATCACACTCAAGAGGACTACCTACGTAGTGCGCCTCCTTTCTTTCTTTCTTTCTTTTTTCTTTTTTTGTTTCTAAGATACAAAATAAAGTAAGGCGTTAATGAAGTGGAAGAATTGTAATTTGAAGCGCTTTTGCTTACTGCGCTTTTCCAGTAAGATAAGATTTAGGATTTAGCAAAAAGAAAGGTGCAGATTGCTCAACGATAGTGCAGTGTACTCTTATTTTAGCTGCGGACGCTACTACTACTTACCTCAAGTAGTGATTCTCTCCTGTGCCAGACGCCTTGAAGTTAGCAAGGCACTAGGTTAAGATAAGATCTTCAACAACGACCCTATTCCCGGATTGCTATAGCGTCATGCTTTACTGTGCATTATTTAAGATATCCACAAGGCTTCCCTATGCCTACTAACCCCTTCCTTCCTTGCCTTGCCCAAACATCCAAATCGAGAATGAGAAGGGATTTTTTCTTCTTCATTAAAGAACTAAGGACAAAATAAAAACAGGAACGAGAATTAAACTGATGTGGAAAGAAAAAAGTATCCTCCTCATGATAAACCAATCTTATCCATCTTTCAGTAAAGTGAATAGGGGGTATAGAGCAATTTCAAGATATGTCGTGTCGTACACCTGTCAAAGAAGCAATCTTAATATAAACAGAGAACCCCCTCAGAAAAGCCTTTTCCAAACACTATATATTTGTCGGAATCGAATTTGCGGGAGAAAATAGTTTGTTGGAATATTCGTGTGTATGTACCTTCCTTGGTATTTTGGGTATTTTGATCGTCAGCGAGACAAATCAAGAGTATTTAGATGCTGGCTCTATCCACCACCTCCACCAGCTGCCCCATCTCCAGCAGTCACAGCTCGGTCGCCATCTAGCGTATCGATACCATCTGAATCTAGGGCGAAGACTTCGACGAAGGCATCTGTAGCTGTGGTGTTTATCAACATCTCGCTGTATAAATGGCATAGAAAGGGTAAAAATAAAGATAAACGTACCAGCCTCGTCAGCGAAATCCAGTTCGAATTCTCCATGTCTTTTTTGTTGATGTCGCTTCTTGTATTCTTTGCAGAATACGTATGGGTGGAGGCCTTTGAGCCAGATACGGTGCCTGCCCTTCCGAACCATCCAATCGGGGGAGCCACAGGTGTAAGTTACTGTGAAGGGGTTATTAAGTTATTGTTCTTTGGAGATGGACTGAAAGTAAATGAAGGGCGCATTATAGGCTACATACCAAAAGCTGTCCATACAGGACATTTTTTCAGTTCACCAGACCATACTGCAGCGTGCAACCGCAGACCATTGCAGCTTGTGTCTTGATATACGGCAAGTGAGTGTTGAAATCCGTCATCCAATATTAGTCTGGTGGAGTGAGTGACTGAGTCTCAACTAGTACAAGTTTCAGGGATGATGACATACGCCTGGAATAGTTTTCTTTCACCAAGGAGACGGTAATCTTCTGGATTGACGTTCAGAGTGAGAGGACAACGAGATTTTAAAGCAACAAAGGCAGCATGGAAAAGAACCATTCCTGAGAACGAGTGAGAATCGTTGATTCTAGAATGGGGAAAGGGCTACTGACGTTCCCATGACTTGAAGAAAAGAGCAACCCATAAAGTGGCATTCGCTTTGTTGTCACTCCAGCGACGTAACTGTAGTGCGGATCCTCTTCTTTTGATGCAGAGTTCGTTAACTCCGAAGCAGGAGTATTGAGGATTGGAATTTGGATCGGTCCATCGGCATAGCAGTTTAGTAATATCAGCGCCATGCAGGTAGAGGGTAATAGATAGCCGATTTCGATCGAAGGGTCTACTATCATTAGCGTCGGCGGTGGAAAGGGATCAGGCTGAGGGAAGCCTTGCAGTTTGAAGAGGACTGTGGAACCTGGAGGTATGCCGAGCCTTGCTTCGTTCATCATTGGACCAAAACATGTCGAACTGCAACTCTGGTGTTAGTCGCTTTGATCCTCCTTGCCCTGGGCAAAATAAGCAAATAAGAGAAGAAGAAGATAAGCATGGACAGGGTCTCTGAAACAGACAAGGCTGACCAGGTCGTCGGATCTCAGATCTCATCAAATGACTCACCTGCGGCGATGTCTAAGTCCCGTTGTCGAATGAGGTTGCTCGTCGAAGATCTTCTCTGCCCAATGCCGTCGCTATTAGGGGAACGTCAGAATCCTACAAGGCTGCCAGAATAAGAATAGGCAGAGTCAAACCTCGATCTCGACGGCTCTCGGTTGCACGGGCGCCAGATGAGGCTGTACGGGCACTTGAGGGGCTAGTCGGGCCAGTGGAACGAGTAAGCTTTCCATCTTCTTTGTATCTGATTTAACAACAACAATGCCCTGGGTTATGGTTAGTAACCCATCAAGGCCGCATACCTGGAATTCCTCGCAACTGCCTCAGACGCAGAACCCTGATGCGCAACAATTCCAACGAGGTCGGATCGTAGAGGGGCGATCTGTTGACACCGTTAAAGTCGGCCCAATCATCATCACCACGCGCAGGATTCCCCACTTGCAGAGCAGCCGGATAAGCTGGACCAAGAACTCATTATACATGACAAACCTCGCGGCTAATGGCATCCCTCCCTGTTCGCCCATGCGTTCGTACATCAGACTCCATTGTGCGCGGGGCACGAGGGCGCTGTTATCGACATATATGAGCATATCCCTCAACGTCTTGCACAGGCAGGGGAGGATGACGCTGAGGTAGTAGATGACAAAATGCACCCGGCTTCGGTAGATGGGGAAGAGGTCGTGGAGGTCCCGTAACAGTCTGCTTGCAGATTCGATCTCGTTCAGCACAGCCGAGATGTCTTCGAAGGACTCGAGATTCAGCGCATTGCGGATGCGGACAAGTTCCGTGGCTACTCGTCGGCATCTCTCAGCTTCTCTCCAACAACCGAACAGCTCCTCCATGCGTAGAGTTCAGACATCAAGTCAATGGATTTGTTGGGATAATCTGGGGTCCGGAATGCTGTAACCCACGGGATTCGTCCGTCCAGAAGATTGATAGATAAAGAGTAGAGATGTGACTTTGGCTTTGGCTTTGGCTTTGGCCGTAGTGATCATAGTAGGGGACAGTATTATAAAAATATGCCGCCGACTCCCACCCCGGAGGCGGCTCTGTCAGTCAATGATCAGGTTTGGTGATGATGATATGGCAAAGTCTGACGTGTCCGGGTCAGAAGTTTCTCGGCCATTCTGCATGACCATTTTCACTTCCAATGCGATGCCACTACCATGCGCTATCTAAGCATGCATGGGAAAAGACGAACCATTCGCCTGCTGCATCTGAATTTCTGTGGAGACTAGCCATGCCACGATGCAAAAGCTATCAACGTAATGCATATAAATGAACAACGGACAAATCGTGCAGGGCTGGAGGTGCGGCTGATGATGGAAAGGGATATAGTTCTTTTGGGGATGGGCTTGCAGCAGAAATCTACGGCACGTGTGCGAAAATGAGCTTGGTATAAACTTTGCACCGTATATAAGAAGCTGAGAATGCTCCTGTACGGAAATCGTAAATGAGGTACTTTGACGAGGCGAGAGAATTGCCATGGATGGTGCTGATCAAGGTAGAGTAAGATTCGGTTTGTTTGAAGGGATTGGAGGTATTTAAAGGTCTGGACAGTCCAACTTCGAAGCAACCTGAGGAGATTGGAGCTATAGCATGTTATAAGCTATACCTCAATATCTCTCGGTGTTCGATCTGAATGAGCGAGATACTCTACTTCTGACGCATGGTGATCGTGCCATATACACATCACTTGATGGGAGACAAGGACGGACTATGGATCTGTGCCGGGAGGGACTGGCCACCCTGTATGACACAAACCGGTACCTATCGTTGATTGAGAAGAGGTGATACAATAGGAATCCTATAGGTACCTACCTATCTATGCTGAACAGCCCACGTGATCACTCAAAATACCAATTTCAACTGGCATGGAGATATCTTCTTATAATAGACATCAATGATGTTACCGCAGATCATCCGACGCGACTTGGACCGCGTTCAAAACAATCAAATGAGGCAACCAGGCAAACAAGCATGGTCTCGATCTAAAAGTACCTGGGGTTGTTTATTCAAGAATCCTACGGAGTTGATACACGGTCAAAGCACCTGGTGCATCAGAGAACATAATTGGTGGCACAGTTGAATGAGAGAGCTAGAATACAGAGAAATCATTACCACACGCGTTGTGGACGTGCAGAACAGCCGTAACTGTAAAGCATACCATGAAGTGTGATCAACGATATTCTTGGACTGATCAACCGCATGATCGCAGAGTCCTCCATAAAATCGTCGCAGCCGTCATCCTTGAAAAGAGAAGCACAAGTGTTTGTCCCACGTCCCTGTGCAAGCAACACCCCCAGCCCAATGAAAAANANNNNAANNAAAGAGAGAAAAACCAGACGCTCGTAACAGCAGGTCTCATGGAAGCCCAGAATGCAATGCGATAATCCGGGATGTACTCATGTCGAGAACGCGAGATCGAGTTATGAATGAAGGTGAGGTGACTCTTAAGAAGATTCTTCTTCTTCGGGCTCCTCAGCTTCACCTCCCTGTGCGGCGTCCTTATTAGTACCTCTTGCAGTACGCTTGCGAACGCCCACAGGTATCTCAGCACTTACGTTGTAGGCAGCCTTCTCATCCTCATAACGCTTCTTGTCCAGGGCAGCCTTGGTCTCATAAGGAACACGTTGCTCATCGTCCAGCGCCTTCCATCGCTCACCAAGGACTTTGCCAACTTGACCTAGAGTGAATCAGGTCGGGTCAGCGCGTTGAAGTTGACGTTGAAGTAGATTGGCGCGAAAGGATTCTTACCAAAGGAGATACCAGGGTTTTCTTCACGAACGTTCTCACGCTGCTCATTTGCGAAGAACATGTAGGCAGAGAGACCGCGCTTTGGCGCATTGGGATCTGTTTGGCTGGTGAGGACGAGAACAGACAGGAGACTTCGATCTATGAGGAGACGAACCTTTCTTTGGCTTCTTGGCTTTCTTCTCGACAGCAGCGCCACGCTTTAGTTTGGTAGCCTTTGGCATTGTGATGATTGGGGGTGTCTGGGTGGTGGAGTTGAGTGTTAGTTGAGCGTGTCAGAAGTAGGTAAACGCGTATCAATTGGATGCGCGCACAGCGTGCGATCGAATTGAAGTAGTCGAGATGGGGCGGGAGTGGTGGTGGTTATGTATGGAACGCTTGTTGATGCTGAGGTCAAATGGCGCGTTGCGTTGGTCTGCGACTTGCTTGCCCTTATGAACGCGACAATGCAATGGCGAGGAAGTGAATTGAGTTGGGAGACGAACTTACTTTGGGAGTTAAGGTGATCTAGAGAGCGAGAAAACTATCAGAGGCGGACCTAGAGGGCAGGACGCAAAGTCAGTGGATGGCGCTATAAAAAAACATGATGGACTTTGAAAGTCAACAATGCGACCAAATCATGGCGACGGCGAGGTTGGAAGGACCTGCAGCAGAGAAAAAGGCATAGGGGGGAAGCGCATGGTGGTTAAACGCTGGAAGGGTGAGGCGCGTGAAAAAGACCTTTGCAGACAGATGGGAGGCCAAGCGATGAGTTGGGTTTTGTAAGGGAAGAGCAACTTACGGCAGAAAAATGGAGTATGGTATCTATCGTACGGGATTTTGGGTAGAGAAGAGAGTAGGTGAGAAGATTTGGGGGGAAGGGGACCTACCCAGGTAAGGTACTCGCAGCCGTGGTGGGTGACTGATCTAGCGCCTTGAAGAGAAGGAGCGAGCCATCAAAAACAAGGCTTTTGATTGGTTTTGAACTCATTCCTACCGCATGCATCACCAACCACCACGAATACCTACGGACGATGCTGCTCCCCAAACACATGCATGGCGTGCCCTTCGGCGCCCTGACGACATGAGAAACATACCGCGATCCAATGTGATCTAATGTGATCCAATGCGATCCAATGTACGGTCGAGATCCGCGTGGCTCCTCTGTCCCAGCGTCACGTTCCCGTATGATGTTGCGCACATGTGATGGGGTTGATATCACATGACCGCGGGCTGGCAGCCTAAGGTACTGACATGTAGGCGACCTCTCTCTGGACAAGGAGCAGTCCCCGTATCCTTCCCTGAACCAAAGAACACTGCGAGGAAACCTACTTCAGATTGCTCGACAAACACCGATATGTTTGTATGTTCTCTCCATCTTTACTTATATGTGCATTTGATTACTCAGACTATCAATTGCCTGGGTCCCAACATTATCTCATTGTCGCACATGAGATACAGTGCACGTGATGAGGTCTTCACATCTATAGCTACTCACAACAAAGAAAAGTACCTATTTAGAGAACAAAGGCTAGCTAGCATTGATAGTACTGAGCTAAATACTAGGATGGCTCAGAGTTACGGGGTTGAAGATCCTACCTAGGTCGGCATGTACTATAGACTCACTTGGCAGATCCTCAAGATGCAATGCACTCACATCCAATACGAAAAATGGGTTGAACAGGTAGAGTAAGTACTTAGGATTGAGAAGCCTGGAGGAAGCTAGAAATTCTTAACCTTGAAATTAAGGCAAGAATCATCCTCAATGCTCATCATTACTCCCTCTTCCACTGCTTTACTCGATAACAGCGGAAGATTTAGAGTCGGGGTTTCCAACATCTAAGAGCTCCTTCGCTGCTCTCTTGCCTTTCTCCGCCATAGCTGCTCTCTGCAGTATTGCAATCATCTCGACATCTGATTCCCCTTCCTCAGAAGCGTCCTTTTGCTCTGCACTATCATTAGATAGATGATCAACAGTGGTGGTATCCCCAGGACCCTTTTCGAGTGTTCGTTTTCGATTTGGGAGATTGGCTTTGTCCTCATCCTCCTCATCCTCGGCACACTCGTCTTCTTTCATTTGTCTCAGAAAGTCGTCTAAGAAAGATTTCCTTTCAACTTCGATGGCTCTTTCACTCTGGTGTGGTAATTCCAGAGCTTTTGAAGAGAGCTTGTGGATAGAATCTCCTAGGTGCAAGACCAAGTGCCCTCTGCTACCTAGCAGAATCGCTGGATTAGACTAATCTTTCGTGAGCTGATCATATTCTCGTAGCTGTACTTACAAATAAATTTGGCTCTCGCATCCAACAGCCTCTCTGTGAGACACTCACTCTCAGCCTTCAAATCTGCTGGTTCCGATTCTTTTTTCCTGGACAAGTACTGCAAGATGCGGTCGTGAGACAGAAATTCCTTCATTTCAGCTATCGTCTTGGCATGCAGGTTTTGATCCATGCTGGTGATCGATTTCTATATGTGTTAGCAACATGACAAAGTCTCTTGTCGTTAGGACGCTGTACCGTGCTTTCCTTTCCTTCCATGATGGGAGGAGTGCTTAAGCTGTGTGTGTTTGGAGAGTTGTTTTGTCGCTGTGGAGGAGGTTGCCTGAGAAAAGAATTGTCAGCGGGAAAAAGTCGACAAAAATAGGCGTCCTCATTCGAAAAGTGAATATCACTAAAGTGAATATCATTGTCTTCAGTTTCTAGGGACATTGGGATAGTTGGTTTGGGGAAATGAAACCCGGATATGAGGACTTCTTCTGGTCCTAACCATTCTCTCAATATTTTTGGGACATCAGGATAATAGCTGATTCTGGGCAATAAAACACGGATCTGTGGTACGATGGATTTGTAACTCCGAATGCTATACCTCTCTGCCTTACCATGCCATCGCGTGTATCTTACGTCGCCGCATATATACTTTCTTATATCTGAACCGCGTATCTGCGGAACAATTGAGGTTATGGTACAGTACCTTGCCCGGCCCTCAGCCAAGACCGTGGCTGATAATTTGTTAGGTAGATCAATATTATTTCGCGCCAAAAATTACTTAGCTTAGCAATTAAAGTCCCCCCCCCAAAAAAAAGTAAAAAAAAAAGATATCAGCTGGTCACAACATCACCTTTTTACTTCAAATCATCACAATTTGTACTCAATTAGCCACTACTTCATATCGTTTGTGGAAAGCTTCCTCACCTAACTAGAGCCGCAAGCTTTAACGACCATCTCAATCCATTATACGAAATCGTCCTAATCCTACGAAGAGAACGACCAACTAGTTTGGCGCCAACGGAGAGGACGCATCTCTCATAAAGATATTTCGAAAATCATGCGGAGAGAACTTCAAACCCCAGAGTCACCAAAAAGAGGGTATTAGTCGTATGGTGGCATCAGAAGATAACGAGATCAAAGGTACTATAAATGAGGATAATATGGTCTGGGCAAGGACTTATAGACTTTGCTATTAATTATGATCTTACGTCTTGATTCGACGTTTCCAACTTTGATAGTAGTGCTAGCTTCATTATTGGAGAATTGGAAGTTAGAAACCACGAATTTTCTCAAGCGCAAGGTGCTTGTTTACGAAGCATCGAAGATTGAGAATGTTATCTTGAGCTGAGACTTCATGAACTATGACATTGTCTAGCTTTATATAATAACTATTCTTAGAAAACAATCACATGATCGAGGTACGCCGAAACTTTCAGGTGCTTTACGAAAATGACTCTGTCGAATTCCGATAAAAGCAGCCGCTATAGGTTATTTTCCAAGATCCTCTAGGGGAGGTAAGGGTTTTAACCCGATTCAAGGTACTGGAGCTCCCTCCTAACCCCGGAATGGTCGCCCAGCGTGGAGCATCAGTGTAGCTCTCGTAATTGGATAAAAGGACAGAAGCTGATAAAATTGCAAGGCCGATCACTTTGATAGGATTCGAGAGTTCTCGAGAAACAAGCCTTGAAGGTGTCTAAGGCTCAAGGCCTGTTGGACTTGAATAGGGAAGGCTTAAGTGATGATGAAGAGACAATACAGGAAGAGAGTAAAAAGGCCATCACAAGACTCGAGACTGCTAACCTAGAAGAACTCATCAAAAGTCTTAGTAACCTTGCTTAGTACTTACCATGTATTTATTTACTAATCCTTGAACTACTCTACAGATGAAGGAGACCCGCGAGGAGTTATGGAAAGATGCGAAGTCCGCTCAATTCGATGACTTTGTAAAGCTTCAAAAAGAGTCCTTAAGAGGAGGAAATGGCTCATTGGAAGAAGAGTAGAGCTCCAATGGAGGTCAAGGAGAGGATGGTATCAAGAAAGGAGAAGTGGTTGCGAATGTCCCTCTCCCTCGTCCTCGTCCTCGTAAGAGTGCCAAAGATAGTTTCCCTGGATATATGGAAGAAGAAGATGATGATGATGAGAGTTCCATGGAGGACAAGGAGAGAACTATGTCATGGGTGGTCATCCTCAATATGTCGACGAGGATAGTGATAACAATGATAACAACGATAATGCATGATATAATTCAAATCATTACAGTATTATGATATAACTATATAATATATCATTGTTTTATTTTATTTTATTTATATTAAAATATACATAAGGCTTTAAAAATCCCACTAAAAACGCATGTGGCCGGCGCTCGATGGAGTATTAATAAGTAGCATTCAGTCCTGAACTCCTTTCCCAGACAATCGCTTGCTCTTCTAATATCTGAGATCTTATATCTACGGCGACTTATGAGCTGGCGCTTGTTACCTAATCTTACTAACTGGGAATAATAACCTTGTACAGAAGCATCATCTAGGCACATGCGACTCGATGTCTTTCAATCTTGCTTTTAAGCTGCTTACATGAATACCGTAAAGAAGCATACAAAAGAACAATAATCTGGATTCGTCGAATATGAGAGAGGATTACCCCTCATCGATATCATCATTGCTCAGCACAATCTCTAATAATTTCGGGTCTCGTGCCCAGTCAACTCCACTACCAACGACTGCCGCACTAGCAGTGCCTTTCATGATCCTCCACTTCTGACGACTAACTTTCATTGATTCCTCCAATTCGTCTAGCTGCCTCCGCACTGCCGGATCCTCTATATCGTCCTTTTCTTGGGTATTGGCATCTTTCGCAAGAGCCAGCATTTTTTCTGCCAACTCGATGTTCTTTCGGGCAGTTATGATATGCTCAGTTTCTACCTTGGTCAACTCTTCTTGGGCAGACAGAACCTTAGAAGACAGAGAATTCAGCTTGATTGAAAGCTGATCACGTTGCTCAATCAGAGGCAGAAGATCTCTATATTGATGTTAGTAAAGCTCATGTGGCCCGAGAGCACGTGACTTTACTGTTCTACTATCGTAGCAGTTTTGCTGGCATGAACTGCATTCAAGATTGGATTTGCAATGAGCACATTCTCAATGATACGGGTCCGTACAGAATACGCAGCTCGGGCTTCTAGAAGTTCGAGTTGGGCTGTTTTGAGGTCTTCATTTGATGGTTCCTCAATCTGATCTACATATCGTTAGAGACATGAGACTGGTCATAGAAGGAATCGGTACCTCGTGATAATACACCATTTGCCTTTAACCTCTCGATCTCAAATTGTAACTCTTCGAGCTTGCTGTAAAGGTCGAGTACCCGTCTTTCGTCGGGAGTTATAATGGTTTCAACTTTGCCAGAACCCGTCGTCTCAACCCCGTCCATCTCCTCGCCATGATGATGACGGTTATCATGACCGTGATCCATCATTACCACCCGTTTCTAGGCCTGTTGTGAGATAGTGACCTTATTTATTTCTGCTTTAGCGCGTTAACAACACGCCTAAGGTATCAACGTACATCTGATATGGTGGTAGTGAATGCTGATTAAGGTAACTCGTGCTAAGCTTAGACTCGGCTGGCTGAGTCAAACGAGGCGAGGCCAACATTATCGAGAGCCTTGTGATCCTGGTGATCTCTAATCCTCAGTCTCGTCATGCGATATCGTGAGCGCCCTCTCCCTCCTTCCTGCGACCAGAAGGAAATCTACAGCTTTCTGGAGCTGTAGACTGAAGTAGCGGGGATGGCTCTCCAGGTTTTCATCGCCCATACGGGCCAGTGCCTTCGAACGGATCCTCCATCTTTTACTTCGTGCGTCCTCCTTCTCGGAGTCCGTGAGAAACGAGCTGATACCCCCAAGATTAGAGACATTCAAAGCCTGGGTAGCAAGACACAGCTCGATTGCTGCTAGCGACCACATCGCCCTAACATCTCAAGGCAAAGCGGTTCGATTTCAAGCATTATTAACGGAGGCAAGTATCTCCCACCAACCTCAAGCTCTTACTGACCGTGTACAGAAAGAAATCTATGTCTATGATGGGCGAATTATTCAGGCCAAGTCTCCAAACTCTGCAAAGGCACTCGTCTCAGATATACCGTTACCTAAAAAGTACACGCCCTCGAAGCCACCAGATACTATAGCAGATCAGACGGACTTAGAAACATGGAGGAATTTGTTCATGGCTCGCAGGACGTGGGCACTGAAGGTGGTTGATGATTGTACTGTGATGTCAGGCGAGGCAAAGAGTAGATACGATGAAATTGCTGCTATAATCCGATCAGTGGATGCCGCCAGCATGAACCTGGAAAGACATGTCCGAGTACTGGATCAGAAGAATATCATTGTTCAAAGTTGGGTGGCAGATCTACAGAAGGAACAAGAACTAGCCGGTATGGACTGGGAGGCATCACTTGCTCGATTGCAGTCAATACCAGCTACAACCGAGATGATCCAGTTCATCACCGGTCGTGATGCACCAAAATCTCCAACTCTAGAGGATCTAATCGAGATAGAGGAAACTAAGAAAGCTGGGAAACTTCTTCACAATGTCGCGGGCCAAATGAGTAGAAGGAGTGCAGAATTGGGAAGGCAAGTTGAGGAAGTCTTACGAGGGACAGACCAACTATTTGAAAGGGCTAAGTTAGCTGCTGCTCGCACTGCAGTTGATCAAGCCTTAGAACCTGTGCAACTGTTACAAGATATTGAAGCAATTGCGAGGAAGGTTCACAATGACTATGAGAGCGTATTAGGTTACCCAAACACTGCAAAGAATATCTCACAAGCCTCTAAATCCGCACTACTGCACACCAGAAGCTTCCTCCCAACCCTTTCAAAAAGAAGTTTGGAAATGGATGAACTTCTCCAATTTGTCACAGAGTTACGAAACAAAACAGCGATTGATGCAATAGAGATTATGCACTTCATCTCTACCTTGACTTCCATGGTCAGTGAGGCTAACGTTCAATATTCCTCCATAGAAGCGGATGGGGCAGGCTTCGAAGGTATTCATTCGTTATCCAAGTTAAACACATTGCCCATTATTTATACATCCTTTGTCGCTGAAGCAATTAGGCGACGGGAATGGAATGACAAGGTCAAATCAGATTCCTCGACTCTTGCAAATGAGATGGCAACTTTCCAGGACGAAGAAGTAAGACGCCGGCGGAAATGGCAGAAGACTACCGGAAGTGCTCTCTGGGGAGACAAAACTGAGCGCAAGGTCATAGGGCTGGAGGTTAACTTGCATGGGGAGGAAGAGGAGTGGCCTCTCGCGAATAGACGGGATCTAGAAGAAATTTTAGAGATACTTCAATCCCAAGATGCAAATTCTGGGATAGTGACCGAGATTTCGAAAATCATTTATGACCTCAATAACCCTACAAAACAGCAAAACAAGCGTGCGAAGGCTTTCAAAGCTGGTAGCATTCACGAAGTAGCATTGGGTCGAAGTGCTTTGTTAGTCCGAGGCGATGAAGACTTAATTCGCGTTCTACAGGAGGACAAGTCCAGGACCGAAATCAAACTTAAATCTGCTGAGAGTCGTGTCCGAAGACTTGAAGATGTGCTACATCGCCAGAGCCACATTAGCAGGACTTCCAGTGGACCAAGTTTTCAGTTGCCTGGAAATCCTAGTTCTGAATTCCAAGCTGCAAATCCATTGACATCTACCCGTCTAAATGATGATATGTCACGTCGATCGTCCGTGTCGTCCCGTCGATTTTCTTCGAACCAAGGCGCGGAAGAGAAAGTCTTCCAGCAGAAATTGTTGTCTCTCGAATCTGAGCGTGTCGCTGATCGTGAGCGAGTCTCTGTCTTAGAAAAGGAGATCTCCTCTCGTATCGTCGCTGAAGATGAAATGAAGGCTCGATTCGAGGAGCTTAATTCAACGAAAGGTGACCTGATGCAAAATTTCGAGGCCCAGCAACGGGAATTCATCGAGGAGCGTAAATCTCTTGAAGGCGAGATCAAGCGACTAAAGACCAAGTTGGACGAACTAGAAGATGAGATGGATAGGTACCTTGGCTCACGTGAAAATGAAAAGGCCAACGTAGACGAACGGGTCAAACACCTACAGGACGAACTTGATAAGCTGCGGAAGGAAACCACAGCCGAAGCGCAAAAGGCGCAGGGACAGGTAGACTTTCTTCGAAACGATGCAAAATTACAGCGAGAGACGAATGAAAGCTTGGAGAAACAACTTCAAAGAGTGAAGGAGGAAAACAAAGAGATAAAGGCTCGCTCTGAGGAGGCAGAATCTACCGTTGGAAGATATTTGCGTGCTCTCCATAGTGTGCACACACAGTTGGCACCTGAGTCCGAGATTCCTTTGGATATTGGTGATCTTACTGAGACTCTAGTTAACACATCTACAGACATAACTGCCGAGCTTGAATTGACTAAGCACAATATTGCTATTGCAAAGTCTGATCTAGAGAAAGCTCAAGCCGCAACTTCAGAAGCCAAAACAGAAATCACATCACTGAAGGAGATACTATCCACAGAAGAGATGGAGTCGTTTCAGCTCCGCGAAACCTTGGGTGTTGAACGAGCTAAATTTGCAGCGCTGGAAGGAGAATTGACCGATGAGCGCGAACAACTCAGTTCACTGAGAACGCGAATAGCAGATGGAGAGACGGGTTCAGAAGCTCTTCAAACTCGTTTAGAAGAAGAGGAGCGCAGAGTCACGACCTTATCGGAAGATCTTGCTGCTAGACAATCTGAAATTGGGAGCTTGGAGGAGGAATTGAGGGCTTTCCAGGACAAATTTCAAGATTCACAAAGTAAATATGAGAAACTTACTGGCCGTTTCGAATCTCGGACGGCACGTACGAAAGATCTCACACAGCGTGTGTATACTCAAAACGACAGACTTTGCAGACTCCTCGAGAGGTTGAGTTACTCTGTCACTCGAGAAAGTAATTCAATGGTAATCCAAAGATTGCCAAAGCCAGAACGTTCGAATGCGAATGACTCTTCAGACCCGGGGTCCACGCTCAGACGCAGTATCTCAGGGGCTCTAACGAAGAAAGCCATGGCTGACAGTGGGGACCTTGATTTGCTTTACTGGATGCACAACGAGGACTCGGAAACGGAGTCTGAGAAGTACGAGGCGTATATGAATGCCCTAGGTAGCTTTGATATTGAAGCATTTTGCGAAGTCGTTACGAAACGTATTAAAGACGTCGAATATACCGCTAAGAAATATTCTAGAGATGCTCGTGCCTACCGAGAAAAGTCTCATAGCGCTCAGAAGGAAGCTCACGAGAAGATCGCTTTCAAGAACTTCAAAGAAGGCGACTTGGCACTTTTCTTGCCAACGCGAAATCAGGCTACTGGAGCATGGGCGGCTTTCAATGTTGGAGCACCTCACTACTTTCTCCGCGAGCAAGATTCTCATAAATTACGTACTCGTGATTGGCTCCTGGCTCGGATTCACAAGATCGAAGATCGTGTCGTGGACCTTTCAAAGTCGATATCCTCAACCCAACCCAATGCATCCGACGGGACATCGTTCGGCGCAGCTAGCAATGGCGGAGACTCCTTTGAGGACGATAATCCTTTCGATTTATCTGATGGGTTACGATGGTATCTTATTGATGCAGCCGAGGAAAAACCTGGTGCACCCTCAACACCTGGATTAGGAAAAAGTACTGTCGCTAGCGCTCACATTGATGCAACGGGTAGTATTCGACATACCAAAAAGTCATCAAGTGGCGTTGATGGCATAAACAAAACTCTCAGCAAGAGTCTTGATAGCCGTCGAAGTAGTAGCAACTCCAAGAAAGCTACTTCCTCACCCAGTGCTCTCGTAAAGACTGGATCTACAACTTCTGTTGCAACTTCACTCAAAGCTGCTCCTGCCACTCAGCCTACAGAAGTATCACTCGGCGCCCAGTTAATCGGGACCAGTAGTAAGCAAGACGATCTTGAAGGTGGGCTGGTGCTCCAACCTAGTAGACAAAATGAGAATGAAAGTGCTGGCCGAGACAAAGTGCCGAACCCCGAGGTGGGAAATCATAACATTGATAGTCTTCTGGGCCCTTGAACGTACACTGATAAGGTGTCTAGAATCCTAGACCCAACTCAACGATCACTGGGACAAGCCCAAGCAAGAGATCTGTAATTTGGGATTCACTTTGGTCACTCGACCTCAGCCTAGAAACTGGGAAGAATAAGAAATAAACTTAGAGCTGGACATGCATTGGGTAAAGGCGTTGGGGATTGGGAGCTTCAAGGGTAAGTAAGGATGTCTATATCAGGCACGGATATCTTGTCCGTCTTGTGCGGATGGTACCAATTTGTTTATACCTAACACTAACAATCAAATAACCTGTTTCTATCGCAATTGCCTATTGGCTAGATTTTCAAAATCTTCTGCCTACCAATATTCATCACATGATACACGTACAAGTTGCACAACGATGAGTTTTGAGACGGATATAGATATTTCTGCATGGTTTCAGAGCCCTGGATCCATCGCAACGTGGCTCGAGTTAGTGAATACTTAGATTGTTCAGACCCCGCAATCTACACCACACTACCCCTTCATCTGTGTTGCTTTTATTTTTTCCTTTATAGATCCATTGCATTTAGTCAAGTAGTTCTTTCTATACACGCAGAAAGCCACTACGAGTACAAAAAACCAACTTTGAGAAAAAGAATTTAAAATAAATAATAATTCACGATGTCCGTCCTCTCAGTCTCCCTTTCGGAAACCCACTCCTTCTCCAAATCCGCAACAGCCTACATCTACCTCCTGAAAAACCAAGGCGTGCAATCCGATGTTCACTGCAGCGCTACCCCCAGCCCTTCCAACCTTCGGCAAGTGCACCTCATCGACTCCTCGATATTCGCGTACCTGGCGTCTCCCTCCCCTAAACACCCCTCCTTCACATTCGCCCCTGGCTCGCTAGGCGAAAATATAACGACGCAGAATATGGACCTATTCGCGCTTGGGGAGGGCACGAAATTACATTTTGGCGACCATGAGGATCATGCCGTGGTGAAGATTACAGGGCTTAGGAATCCGAGGAAGAGGTTGGGCGAGTGGCCCGAGGGTGTGCTGGAGAGGTGTAAATTGAAGGATAAGAAGGGTAATACGGTGGGCAGGAAGGTGGGCGTGATGGGCGTGGTGGTGGCGGAGGGTCATGTCTTGCCTGGCTATGTGATTTCGGTGGAGAAACCGAAGGTTTATAAGGCATTGGGGAATGTGTAGGTTTTTGTTTTTGTATTAGGATATATGGTCGGAACTTCGGTCACGACATTAGGACTTCAAGAAAGCAAGAGATTGCATTGTTACCCTGGGATACCAAGGACCACAGTGGGCGAGAATGCAAGGTTTTGAGGGCCAGTCCCTCGGGTATTGGAGCAATCCTGAAGGCAAAGGGATTATGCAATTTGACTGCAAAATGAAATTCTATGAGAACAAACTGTTCTATGTCGAAGCAAAAGACCGCACTTCTACTTGACCATTGTTGAAGAGCCAAGTAACGCCGAACCCCATTTGTTGAAACTTTTCCCGGAACTATTGTATATGCCGTTGAAGGACAAATGCTTTTCCCAGATCATACCATCATTAATCGTGTTGAAAGTTTTGATTCATCATTCCTCGCAAACAAATGCTGTAAATAACAAATAAGGAGTCTAGTATCGGTAACTATGGAGTATTAGTGATTATTCTTATTAAATAAAAGTAAGAAACTTACATCTCGCTCTTGTATGGTCCTTCAACCTCAAGACCAAGGTATTCAGCTTGAACTGGGGTCAATTTGGACAACTCAGCGTTGACGTGAGCTAAGTGAAGCTTGGCAACGGTCTCATCCAGAATCTTCGGCAGGACGTAGACGCCAACCTCGAGCTTTTGGGTCTTGCCAAATTCAACGTACTTCTTGCCGAAAGCCTCATCCTCGCACTTGTACAACATGATTTGTGCAAGGACTTGATTAGTGAAGGAGCAGGACATGACAAAGGAAGAGTGACCAGTAGCACATCCCAAGTTGACCAAACGACCCTCAGCGAGGAGGATAATGTGACGGCCACTCTTCATAAGGTATCGGTCGACTTGAGGCTTGATGTTCTGTACACTCTTGGCGTTCTTCTTCAACCAAGCAACGTCGATTTCGATATCGAAATGGCCAATGTCTAGGAGAAATTAGCAGATGCTCATTCTTGCAAAACTCCAAAACTTACTGCAAACAATGGCGTCATTCGGCATAGCCTCGAAGTGCTCAGCAACCAAGATATCACGACATCCGGTAGTTGTAACGAAGATTTGACCTTGACTGGCAGCCTTCTCCATGGGCATAACTTGGTATCCCGAGACAGCAGCTTGGAGGGCGTTGATAGGGTCAATTTCAGTGATAATAACGCGGGCACCCATGCCATGAAGAGCCATAGCACAACCTTTTCCAACATCACCGAAACCAGCAACAACAGCAACCTTACCAGCAATCATAACATCAGTGGCGCGTTTGATACCATCGACCAAGGATTCACGGCAACCGTACAAGTTATCGAATTTGGACTTGGTGACGGAGTCATTGACGTTGATTGCTGGGACAAGGAGACCCTTGCCCTTCAACATTCTATACAAATGATGAACACCAGTTGTTGTCTCCTCAGATACACCATAACAGCCCTTCAACATCTCCGGGTATTTGTTATGCACGAGAGCAGTGAGATCTCCGCCATCATCGAGGATCAGGTTCAGGCTCTTTCCATTCTTGAACGCCACGAGTTGTTGCTCTAAACACCATTGGTATTCCTCTTCGGTCTCACCCTTCCATGCAAAGACAGGGATACCTAGAAAGTTAGCTCACATGCCAAGAGAAAAATCTACAGTAACTTACCTGCGGCAGCAATTGCAGCAGCAGCATGATCCTCTGGGAAAAACCGAGACGTTAGTTATCCAATTTTTTAGGCGGTTTTTGGAGCTCCTGTCCCAGGAATCTTACGGGTTGAAAAAATATTGCAAGACGACCAAGTCACCTCTGCTCCGAGGAATGTAAGAGTCTCAATGAGGACTGCGGTCTGGATTCTATTTGAAAAGAATGGGAGATCAGTAAATACTTCTTTAGAATGATTTTAGTGGGTATGGTATCTACGCTCCCAAGACAGGACTCAGGACCAAAACTCCAATTGATACGCCTCGTGAAATGACGACAACAGCTGAAATATAATATTTGATATTCGGGGCCTTACGTCATGTGAAGGCATCCTGCGATTCGGGCACCTTTGAGTGGTTGATCTTGAGCATACTTCTTACGAGTAGCCATCAAACCAGGCATCTCATTCTCAGCAAGTTCAATCTCCTTACGGCCAAAGGCTGCAAGACTTAGATCTGCGACCTGTTTATACCATTCGTCAGAATGGCCGAATTTGATTATCATGCAAATTTTTCCTGACCTTGAATTTTGATGCGGGAGCAGCCATTGTTGGGGTGTGATGGAGGATGGATTGAATGCAATTGAGAGGATAATTGTCGCAGGGTAGGCGAAGCACTGGTGGTGGAATATAGGATTTGTGAGGAGACAGAAGAGAATAATTGGGGTCAAAGGTAAAGTTAGATGTTGGGAGAGTCTGGGAAAAGGATTCAAGGAGTTTGGTGGAGGGGGTTTTGCACTAAGCCGGATTTAGGTTGAAAGAGGGGCAGATTCACCGGTAGGTAGTTAGATACAAGTACAAGGAATTCAAGCAATAAACAACAAGACAAAACACGTGCAATAGAAATCATAGTTGCTACCTTTCTATTCTTGAAAATCTAAGATTCGACTTCTACCGGAGTTTGCAACATCTATGCTATGCCGCAAACTCTTTTACCAGAGAACGAATCTACCAACTTCCTACTCATTCCTATTAACGCCAGCCCATGCAATACAATCCTGAGTTTATTCCCCTATGATGATTCTGGCAACAAATTACTCTTCACCGCAAACATTTTGCTGGAGATACTAGCAGTAAATCCATCAATTTGACTCGAATATTGCTCCACCTGTCGTGCATTCAGCATACCCTCCAACCTGCTTGGTTCCACAGGAAGCTTGAAGAGTCTCTCCCACTCATCCTCAGGAAGCGGGGCTAATTTTTGTGTAGCTCTTGTAGCATTCTCTGCAACCCGCTTCGTTTTCCACGCCGTGACTTTGGTTTGCTCACGCGCAAGTTGTCTTTGGAAATATTGGAAGTTGTTCAACTCAGTGTAGTGCGTTTCGATGCTATCCAACAACATGTCACAAGTTCTCTCCAAGTATGGGTCGATGGATAAGTCCAGAGATTCCAGATTTGGGTAAAGTGGATTTGGGGGAGGATTTTTGGTAAGATCAGAAAGGCTTGCAGGGAATTCCAAGTCCTTTTCAGGTAATTCGGCTGGTAATTGGTGCAGGAATGAAGTCAAAAGATGTGAATTGTGAACGATAATTGGCAGTTCGACAAGGACATCTTTGTAAGTGAGCTTGGATTTTTGCATACTGGAAATGTGTTAGTTTTATTTATTTATTTTTATTTTATTTTGAATCGCATTTCTCGAAACCTACTTTTCTGTGGTGAACTTCCCCTCCTTATATGCAGCCATGAATGTCGGCGATAGTCTGAAAGCACGAAGACTCAGAGCACCCTGAGAACTCCTGCTAACATCGTGAACCAATGCAACTGTCCTCTCATTTATCTCCTTCTGATAATGGAATTGGTTCTCGATCAAACTGGCATTGATGAAATTGCCCATGTTGGCGCTCGTATACCATCCAACATTGTTGGCGTCCACATTTACTTCTCGAAGATATTTAATCATCTCACTCTGATAGGCAGCGTTGGCCTTTGATCGAGGAGCAGCAGCGGCAATATTAGAAGCAGCCATGTGGTCGTTTGGGTGGGATTCCGACGCTGCAATATCTGCCGTTGGGAATGGGAAAGAATTTGTGATTTGAAGTGTTCCATTTGTGTCCATGCCAACAATCGAGCCTGTAGCCGTGGTGGGAAAGGTCGCGGAGCATGCCTTGACGATCTTCATAACAACCTTTTATATCGTCAGTTGGGAAATTTCTCTGGTTGGATATGGTGTTCATACAAGCGCCTCAATTTGCACCGAGTTCAGATCTTTGACTGATGCGTCGGCCATGATGAAGTATGAATCGTAGCTGTACGAAGTATGCTGTAGAAAGGAAAGCGTCAACGGGGGATTGTTGTCGCAGATTCGTAGAATCGTAAATTCGCCAATATCGGTCGTGCCGTGGTGTGGGAAAAGGCTTTGGCACCCCACGCTAAACGAAGGTCGGCAAGGCGCGGATTTCAGCGAGGCCATTTGTCTTTACAACTAGGTACCCCCACTGAGCTGGAACTTCATCTCGTTATCATCATATTGAATAATACTTCTATTATAATGGTCTTGCCAATATCTGGTTCGAGAGGGCAATCTAGTTGGTCGTGTGCCTTCAGCTGATGCCAGCCATTCGTACACGTATTGTTCGAATATCAGTTACCACGAGTACCACCAGTACATGGCCTTTTCGAAGGAGGATATCGAGATGATGGATACAGCCAAATTCTATTATTCTAGTTATGCACCTCTAGTATCTCTTTTCTCTAGCCTTTGGCAGATCTAACAATGAAATCTAGAGGTTCCAGCAACTCCGTAAAAGCATCGATTTCCATGATATCCCAGCGACTGCGCGAAACAAGCCCCCAATATGATTTGCGCCAAAAGCAATGCTAGGACTCCATTCTAGCTTAGTCTACCCACTCGATAATCTCCAAATCCTTCAAGTCATCCTTGATAAGCAGTCTCAGGCGTTCGATCTTCCATTCGGTGTAAAGACGTCTCGCAGCTCCGGCAGCGGCGCGATGACCTGGCCCGACACTTCCAACTCGAGCATCATGAAGGCTAGACCAGATACAGGTTGCTAGATTTCTTCCGTCCTTGTCAGGCATGCCGAACCAATACCTACAAAGATGGGTTAGTCACTAAACTGACGGAAGGGGGTCCTCCGCTATACTTGAGAAATCCTCCGCTCTTTGTTGCCTCTGCATGAGCTACCTTATCGAGTTTGGTAAGGTCTTCATAGACGGTCGTGGGTGGAATTTGGGATCTGAAGACAACAACGTAGAAAAATTGTTCCTTCCAATTGTAATTGGATTCTTCAGCTGACTGTCGAACGGAATCAAGAATCTCGGACCCTACATGAAGTCAGTATCATATATCTATCTGATATGATGTCAAGAAGCAATTGGGCTACAGAATAACTCGAAAATAAGAAGAGGGAGTTGATATCTCTCCTTAATGTACGAGTAGTTTTCTGACACTTACAATTGAAGATGTCGACGTAAGGAGCTGTTGCATAATCGCTTCTCAAGCACTTCAATCCGACGAGGGCCTTTGCGAGGAGTTGATTTCCTGTGTCCAGGGTCTTGAGATCCAAAAGGTGAGGTTCTTCATGATACGGAGATACGACGAGAAGGTCTTCATTTTTGGGACTTGCGATCTCATTCCTCAAGGGAGAAAGAGTTGTGGTGATGGGCATGGAAAGACGTGCTTCTTTCGCGAGGTCAACCTCAGAAAGAACAGTGGCCATGGTGAATGGAAAGAAACTCTAGACTTTTCCTTGGTGTTCTGGAGCTCCGAACGGATCTTTCCTAGATGTCACTCAAGGGTAAGGGCGTTGCGAAAGATTATGGAAGAGAAAAATTGCACTTCTACAGGGTAGACGACACCTTCATAATATAAAAGATTAAATTAGCCAGCGGGAGATCTATGCTTTCGGTTATAGATAGTATGGTGCAAGTTTTGGCAAAGTGGCGCCATCGTTGGATGGGCATAAAGAATCACGTCTTTTCTCAACTATAAAGCATGCTACGCTTCTCTTCTACTTCTGTTTCTACTTCTGTTTCTACTTCTATTGTTGCTCTTGTTTCCATTGTTTCGGCACAATCATATTATACTGTATCAATTGCGGAGAGCAGTCCCCTCGCAGCGTAGCTCGCACCTAGTTTGGTCCGAGCTTGGTTTAGTCGTAATGTGGTTTGGTTGAACTTAGGTAGTTTGGTCCCACAACCACAAGATTTTGCGGTGCGCAGTGCTTATCATTGTACAATAGCATGAAGTTAGCTGCGGGCCGATCCGCAAGGGCAATACCTATCGAATTATTGTTCCCATCTTGGGCAACTTCGTCCGTGAAAGCTCCAGCTAATGTTATCCCTTAATGGGAATATCCTGAGGAGGGAACAACAATTCGACCTCAAAACGATTTAGAGTCAGCGAGAATGAGATCCAACCACAGTAGGATATTTTTTTGGTAATCGATAGCAGCGACTATGGCATATCGTGCATGAATGAGTCGCTGTCAAGAACTCATCCTGAGCATAGGAACTGCGGCTACGTTTTGCTGTTTTTGGAAGCTCACTGGTCGGAGTAGATCGTTCTACAAGGCAGCTCGCTACATGGATCCAATCATCTCTCCACTTCCTCAAAATCGCTATCAATCACCGGGCTAGAATGAGCATATAAATCTCTCAATCAGTTCTCGATGTTTAATGGGCTCCTAGGCCAGGAGGGAATTATCGAGGCGATATGAGCGGGGTTTTCAATTTATCCACTGCCCTTATACGGCTCCTTTAACAACTTACTATGACAAAAAAAAATTATGGAGCCGGTTCTGCAGCCGATTACGGAGGGATTCCTTTTTACTTATCTCGTCAATCTAAATTGAGACGACCAAAAAGTCTGAAGCGCAATCTCATCCATGCTGAATACGTTTCGCCAATTGCTTATCATCCCTCTTGTTCTTCATGTGAAAAGCATTGTTCATTAACCTGTAAGATTTTGCTGACCCTACAGCCCGCGTCGTTAGGGTTACTGCCGTATCTGATTTGAGATAGCTCAAGTCTAGGAGTATCTCACTCAGGCTGAATATATATCCTTCGTCGAGTTCCGGCTTTTGATCTTCCTGGCCGAGTTGGTCTTGTGGGCTAATACATTTTTTGTTATCTCAGGATTTCCGATTTGATAATGCTGGGTGACAACCGATGATGGTCTATGTGCCACGCATACTTTGCACATGAATAATAGCCCGGTAAGCGAAACACCCCTTTTTGGCCAGGGCTTCTATTCGTCGATCGGATTTTTTTTTTTTGGTAGGTGAAATGAAGGCTACACATCTCAACGTAAAACCTATCTCTCCATTATTTGTTGTACCCTAACTACTTGGATGGTAGGTTTGGAACGAGGTATAAGCTCTTGCTACTTTAGAGTTCTCTCAAGCCTCAATCAGCTTTTCGACCGAATTTATGCTCTATACAAAATCAAAGGCTCTCCTTGTTCCCTCACGCTATCCTGCCAAGTTAACTGAAGCATTCGCAACTCTCTCTTGCAAACTCCATTTTGTAGGCACAGCAGAATGTGCTACTGGTCACGGCTCCCAATCCCGCAGACACTCATCCTACTCACTCTCATGTCGCTTTCCCAGCAACACTTTACCGCTCTCGTAAACCCCCAGGTAAAGACCACTTCCTAAAGCAGTCCATACTGCTCTCAAAGTCCCCCCTCGGAACAACCCCTTCACTCCATTCTCATTCAACACCTCTCTAGCAATTGTTAAACTTGACTTTCGGGTCACGCCATCTTTGCAAGCTAGCTTATCTATTTGGCCTTGCTTCTTTAATATCTCAACTTCTCTCTTAGTTTTAGCATCTGACTTCCCAGCAGCTGCTGAAAGCATTATTCGAGTTTTAACGACATCGATCGGTGTTGTTATGACCGCAGCGATTGATCCAGCAGTTCCAGCGCTGAGGGCAGTTATTATTCCCGTTTCTAGCAGGCTTCCGGTAAAAGTTCCATTCTTCTTTCTGTAGGTTTGTATGGATATCTTCAAATGTTCAAGCATAGGGAACTGCATAGCAGTAAATGGGAGATTCCGCGCTGCTAAAGCAGTGTAGCCCCTCCATAATTGAGAGGGTCTCTTGAATTTCTCGAGTGCTTGGAAGGTAACTGATGGCCCGAACACAGAAGATGTAGAGGATCCTTTACGTATCATCTGAGCATTTTGCTTCAGGACCTCGGCAGGGGTAAGTATGAGACACGATACAAGTTCTGCAATCGAGGATGCAGTGCTGTGAATGAAAGGCTGAGGTATCAACGGGGTTTCTGATCTGCTCGATGTAGGATTCACTTTTGTAAGGACAGATTTGACTCCTTCGTATGTTGTAAAGAATGCACCCGCTATTAATTATTAGCTTCAGTAATTGCTCAAAGGATGCTGGAAAACATCCATGAAGGTATAGTTATGAGGATGACGCTCCCCACGCCTTGGTAAAGCCCTCGGAAAAGCACCTTTCGGTTGATAGCATTCTTTGATACATCGTAATATATCCTCTTATAATCCGGACTTTGGAATCTGGTCTTCAGAGTGTCGAGAGGGTAGACTAATAAGTCAACTGTGAAAGCTGCGAAGGCCCCGGCCTGTTTGAATCAGTCCTACTGCCCAAACTTGCTTAATAAAGGAGATTCTGTATTTCTAGGAAGAAGTAACAGGAAAAATAAGGAAATCTAACAAATCAAAGCTAATTTTGGAAAGTCCTGAAGTTAGATATCCAATTTTGAAAATAAATTAGAAATTTGAAGCAGAAGAGTATGAAGCTCAATGAATTAAATATAACTTACGAGGAGCACATCGGTATGTGTATTAGACATTTATGAGCACTATCAGAAATCTTGAGGAACAATGATAGACAGAGCACGCTCGAAGTCACAACGTCATGGAACGTTTCCTATCAAAAATCGAGTGTGTACCTATTGGAATGAGAGCCTCGAAGCTTCCGAGCTCAACTTCAAAGTATGTATTGCTTATGAATTAAATTCAAGAGAGACCTGAAATCACGTCTCAGAAGCTTGACTATTATCTATTGATACTCTCCGACATTCTGGCGAGCATCTTCTGGTCCAAGTCCTCCCGTGTAGAGGCAAGGTCAAGCCCTCCGCCAGACGTAATGACAACCTCATTACCACCACCGAGCTTAACTCCACAGTTCTGTTTCTCTACTGTCGCATTGAGAGGTCGTATATCTCCCTGAAAAATGTCCTTAGCTAACCTGCGTTCCAGACTTCCTACGAATAAGCCGGTCCTCCATTGATGATTCCATCGCCCAGAATCTCAATGCCCTTATAACACCTTCAACAGAACCTTTCGATCCCTCTTCAACTTCCACCCGTAATCCCCGACCTATGCGCAGGAAAATAGCCCCATCTTCGTGTCGGAATTTCAAACAGGAGGTCCTATTTCCTTCATGGCAGGTTAGGTTAGATGTCTTAAATTACTGTGCTTCGGTAGCAACTAGCCCGGATCTAGATGACCCCGAGTCGGTCCTGAGACAGATAGAGAGTGAGGAGGATAGAGAGAGGGTAGTGGATGAGAGGTTAGATCCTTATTCAGGGAGGGTTTTCCCTAGAGAAGCTAGGACGGAGAGGTTAGCTGCGATTGTAAGGCAGGAGAGGGGAGTGGAAAATATTATCAGGGCGAGAAGTTGGGGGCTTATTATAGAAAGGTGCAATGGGGATTTTATGGATTGGGAGGAGGCCTTGATTAAGTGGCGGGAGAGTAGGGGAAAAGGACAGAGACCATCCTAGGATGGAACACATTGGGTTGGTTACGACGGTATTAATATCACGAAAAGTCCTAAGAACGACTGCTTGGAGAAGTAGTTAGATTAATGGATTGTTTTAAAATCATTATTGGACTTGTAGAGGTAGGATACCATGAGGCACGGTTACATTATAGAACAATCTCCCAGAGGGCTCTCTCTTGCAAGTCTTTACAAGGATTAAGGTAGCACTCAGTTACCTTTGGCAGCATTCGCGATCAGCTTCATAGAACTACTAATCAAGCTAGCAAGTATCTCTCCATTTTCCCAGATCTGATCATGGTTGCTGCGGGCTTTGAGAAAATGTACTTTGTCCTTGAAGCATGCCGTCATACGAACACGATCCAGCATCAAATCAGCCTGGTTCCTTTCTATCAGTTCATCTTCATCTGAATGAGAGATGATCACTGTTTCCGTGCATTCCCACAACGTTTTCCTCTCAAGGCGGCCTGGACAAGGCGATGCCGTTTCCCAGACGCTTTTGTCTGGGAATGCCGAATCCATGAAATCTTTGTAAACCGGGACACCACTGTGTGCTTGAACGAAAGCCTCGAAGTCGTATATCCCTGCAATTCCGAGTACACAATTGGGTACAGGAAGGGGATTTTCTGGAACAACCCCATTGTTCAATTCAAAAGCTAGAGTTGCACCACAACTGTGTCCTGATAGAAGATATCCATTCCCTATATGATATTCCTTCTCAAGGTAAAGTAGAGCGTGCGCCACATCTTCTAAATGAGAAGGATAATGGACGTTCCGTGATGGGTCATCGGGTAAAGATGGATCCTTTGGATGGGAAGGATATGGTGAAAGACGGTAATTTATGGATGCAAACCCAGCAATTGAACTTGCGGAAGGAGAGTTTGAAAGAACTTCTACAGCTGGGAGAAAACTCTTCGAATCGACATTGGGATCGCGCCATGCTCCTCCATGAATATAGCTATACAATGTTAAAGAGTCCTCTACCGCCGCGGGTTGGGAAGTCAAACATCACCCATAATTTTCCATCATCTGGAGTTTGTGCAGCCCTTGGGATCCAGATATCTACGGTGTTCAAATCGGTAGATTGTGGGTCTGAAAGATAATGCCTTTTGGTATATTGGAAATCAGAGTTGGACATGATGTTGGAGGGGTTGTCCTTCGGCCAATGCAAGCGAGTTGGCTGCGGAATTTGAACATCACCACCTTTGATCCGTCCGTCACACGAGCCTTTTCCTAACTCCAACTCCAACTCCAACTCCCCCTTCCACTCCGCTCCAAGTTGTGGATGGCTGTATCGCACATTCCATCCCTAAAATCCTCTCGCGCACATTCATTCTGAAATCTGACTGGGTGTCCCGCCTCGAAATTCTAACCGGAGGAGAAAGATCCCCTCGAGGGCTCATATTCTACCCTCTCTCTAAGTGTTACACTACCTGGAGCAAATTTGGTGACTATGCCACAACCTCTGAGTGCGAAAGAGTCTTCTCTCTTTCGGACAGTCATCCGCAATTATGAGGACAAGCAGTACAAAAAAGGTGATCTACTTGTCCATGCTACTTGTGCTGCATTACTGACATACTACAGGTATCAAAGCGGCAGACCAAATTCTGCGAAAGAACCCCAAGCATGGTGATACTCTGGCTATGAAGGCTCTCATTATGAATTCCCAAGGGAAGACTGATGAAGCCTTTGCATTGGCGAAAGTTGCCCTCCAATCTGATATGAAATCACACATATGTTGGCATGTCTACGGGTTACTCTATCGAGCAGTTAAGAACTTCGAAGAAGCTATCAAGGCATACAAGTTTGCGTTAAAGTTGGAACCAGAATCAACTCAAATTCAAAGAGATTTGGCGCTCCTTCAAGTCCAGATGCGTGATTACCAGGGATATCTTGCTAGTCGAAAGGCAATGTTGACAAGCAGATCGCAAGTTAGACAGAACTGGACTGCGTTGGCTGTGGCACTTCACTTGAATGGTGAACTTGCGGAAGCAGAGGGAGTTTTGACTACATATGAGGAGACTCTCAAGAATCCGCCTTCAAAAATGGATTTCGAAAACTCTGAATCTGTTATGTACAAAAACTCTTTGATTGCTGAACAAGGTGATATTCAGAGAGCTTTGGATCACTTGGAGTCTGCTGGGAAGCATAATCTTGACCGATTGGCCGTAATGGAACTTCGTGCTGTATATCTTGCTAAACTACATCGAAAAGATGAAGCCGTAAAAGCCTACCGGGCTCTTCTCGACCGAAATTCTGAACATAAAAAGTATTACGATGGGCTGGTTCAAGCTATGGATATACCGTCGTCGGACCATAAGGCGCTGAAAGCAGTGTATGATGAGTATGCCGACAAATACCCTCGTTGTGATGCAGCACGCCGGTTACCGTTGGACTTCTTAGAAGGTAGGTAAAACCAATTCTGAGTAGGATAACATGCTAACCTGGTTAGATAATGACTTCCACGAAGCAGCTGATAAGTATATAAATCGAATGTTAGACAAAGGCGTTCCCTCTACATTTGCAAATCTTAAGCACCTGTATTCGGACTCTTCTAAGAAAGAAATTCTACCTGCTTTAGTCCAAGAATACATCGATAGTGGCAAGAGCGAGAGCAATGACGAGCCCAAACGAAGTGGAGATTCCTCGAAAGGGGCCTCGGCCGCATTCTATTTTCTGGCTCAGCATTTCAGTTACTATCTGAGTCGGAATCTAGAAAAGGCAATGGAATTTATTGACAAAGCTATCGAGCTGGAGCCTAAAAGTGTCGATTTCCACATGACAAAAGCACGCATATGGAAACATTATGGCAATACACAGAAGGCATCTGAGATCATGGAACAAGCTCGAAGTCTTGACAATCGAGATCGCCATATCAATACAAAGGCTGCCAAATATCAACTCCGGAATGACGATAACGAGACTGCACTTAAAACACTGGGGCTGTTCACACGCGCAGACACTAACGGCGGGCCACTAGCAGATCTCCAAGATATGCAATGTATGTGGTTCTTAAACGAAGATGGGCAATCTTATCTCCGACAAGGCAAGTTTGGCCTTGCGCTTAAACGATTTACCACCATCTATAATGTCTTTGACGTCTGGCAAGAAGATCAGTTCGATTTCCACAACTTCTCTCTGCGAAAGGGTCTAATACGAGCATATATCGATATGATCAGGTGGGAAGATCAACTCAGGAACCATCCATTTTACACTCGGGCTGCCCTTGCGGCCATCAAGGTCTACATAAGTATCCACGACAAGCCTTTGATGAATGGCAACGGAAATGGAGACTTGAGTGGCGAGGATGCTGCAGAACGTAAAAAGGCAGCAAAGAAAGCCAGAAAGGAAGCTCAAAAAGCAGAGCGAGAAGCTGTCGCTAAGAAGTCTGAGCCAAATAAACCCTCGACTGGAGACGATGCAAAGCCCAAAGATGACGATCCAGATGGAGTTAAGCTTGCATCCACAGCAGATCCTTTGGCTGATGCCATGAAATTTCTCACACCACTTCTTCAATTCAGCCCGAAGAATATCGATGCCCAAATTGCTGGATTTGAAGTGTATATGAGGCGAAGTAAATAACTTCTTTTTCTTTTCAATCAGTAGTACTTTTTACTAACATTTTCCCAGAGAAATATTTACTTGCGCTCAAGTGTCTCTTGGCAGCTGCAACTCTAGACCCAGAGCATTCTAAAGTGCATGAGCATATTATCCTCTTCAAGCAAGCAATAGATAACGAATCCTCAACTCTCCAGCCTAATTCTGCTGCAGTAATCAAGTCGGAATTTACGTTGTTACCAGGGCCAGTCAACCTTTTAAAGTACAACGATGATTATCTATCAGCCCACAAAGATTCTGCACGACAGACTATGTCAGGATTGAGAATTCGAAAAGTTTTATCGCCTGATTTGGCGTCCAGCTGCGAGAAAGACGTGGCAACCCTTCTAAAGCTGCCAACCATCACACTGGATGAAGCTAAGGAGGCTTTGGACCTCCTGAAGTTATGGAGGAGCTCTGAACTTGACTCGTTCAAGTCAAACGCCATGGCGAAATGGCCAAAGTCATCAATTTTCGAGTCAAGTTGATCCACTAATAGTGTAAATCATATCCGATCAATGCTATCATTTGAAGTCTATAAAGGGAGGATTCTGTAACAGAATGTACATTTCATAGCGGGTTGGCATCTATTTTTGCAGTTGAGCGCCTACATCTGGGAGCGAAGGCATGACATGCAGTATGGTATTAATCATGATGGGTATAGATAGAAAAAAGTTTACAGAGCATGTCCCCTCATCAGGTGAAAATGCAGAGGGGATTATTTGTACATTCTATCCATACTTACAGTACTTCTCAGCAAGCTTGCCTTTGACGTTCTATCATACACTTTTATCTATACATGGTAACCTTTTGTCATAACCTACAAGATCCCCGGTTGGAATAGGGGAGAGTTTACTCCAAATTACCTTCCCCTTCACTGATAGCGGCCTTCTTCTTCACTCCAAATATAGCTTTCTTCCCTTTTTGTCCTAAACTTCTTAAGCTCCCCTTAATCCAGCCCTCAATCTCCTCTTCAGGCACCACAATGTTCCTCGCTCTAACTTCATCTTCAGCACTCAACTCAAATCTCCTCATTCTGCTTGCAATTCTAGGGTCTAAAATCACGGGTTCTAGCCAAGTCCTCTCAGGCTCGCCTTCAACGCGAACACGTGCGGATTTATGCCAATCTATTTCCTCTTCCACTAATGCACTTTGTTGTTCTGTGTCTTGAGAAGTGCTCTCTTCTGTGTTTTGGGGAGGATCTGATTCTGGGGCAAAAGAAGAAGTGGTTGTGGGACTAGAGGTGCTGTTGTACGGACGGTGGGTGGACAGTATTATGGCTGCTGTTTCACGGCCGACGGAGTCGGCCAGTGAGCGCCTATTTAAGAAGCGGTAGAGTCGGCGGGGCGTATTGAGGAATCCAAGGATGTGCGGGAAGGATATTGGTGCTGAAGGGTCCAGATGGGAGGGGAGTTCTGAGGGTGTAGGTGCAGATTTATAGTCCAGTGTCGAGATCCACGGCGGTGGTTGAGGGGGTTTCTTAGGCTTTTCATCTGGTTTTGTGGTTGGTTCTGCTACCAAGGTGGTTTCTTTGGGAGGGGATCCATCTTCTCTAGGTGTTGTAGGACTGGTTATGCCAGGGAGGGCTTCCACTGGAGGTTCAGCTTCCTTCTCTAGTGATTCCTCTAGCGAGATTTCCGATGCCGCCTCCCGGGGTTCCGCCAACGGTCCTAGCCAACCCTCATGAAGACCTCTAATATATTCCTTCCAAGTATGACGCCCAATAACTATATCTCCTCGTGGACCTTCAAATTCCTTGATACCACCCGATCTTCGCGTTTTTAATATCGGATCTTCTTCTTCGGCTCGCTGGTCGGGCGGTAGCCTCGAATTTCGGATCTTATTCGCTAGTTCGGCTCGAACATCACCTTCTTTCCTTCCCTGAATAAACTCCCAATCCAAGCCCGATGCAACCAATATCGGCTTTACATACTCTTTGAAATGATCCTGTGCCGTTCGAAGCCCATCGTTCGGTGGTCCCTCCAAGAATACTGTCAGCCTCCGTGGCATTGAGCGTGGTGGTAGCGGTTCTTTCGAGACGTGCTCGACAAGTTTGCACCACTTCCGCTGCACTCGCTTTTTCTCCCGTTTATCATAGATGACTGCAGCAGTGAAGGAGCCAGTGACAGCCAGGAATACCATCCAATTACGCGAGGGCAGCCTTGGACGGAAGTTTTCGCCCAATCCCATGTATTTATATATCGGATTCGGTGGGCCCGTAGGCTTCGCAACTTTTGCGTCTAGCTTTATCTCTGGTTTAGGGACAGGAGTAGAGCTCTGAGAGAATTATTAGCTTGGATACGATATTAGATATCAGATGGGAAAGTTACCGCTCCACCAAGTGGTGGTTTTGTGTCCGTCATAGCTACAGCTATCGCGTTGGAGCGAGGCTAACGAGATATGTTTCTGTCTGAGTGACATCAAAATATTTTGAGGTCGGTCCTAAGAATCGCCGGTATCACGTGGGGGAGCGGATCTTCCCGTCACGGGCGGCTATTCACGGCAATCCGAGGCTAATGGAAGACTATCAGCGTAGTCAATCCATAGGGAGGTGCATGCTACAATCCGACGTTGATCTCTTCCCCGCTTCACACTAAATGTTAGTTGCTCTTCTGGGGTGAGTCCACAACGGAATATCTTTTACAAGTACTAGTACACACGAGACAGTGATATGGCAAGGACAGTACCTGCTTAGGTGTGTGGGGCCTGGACTGAAAGCATCCACTGTGCAGGCATATTGCCACGGGTAACCACCCAGGATTCCATTCTACAGACATTAATCTAATAACGGGCTTGGAAGACGCGTTTGTTGTTTTGGCTTGATCTAAGAGCTCCTTGCGTGGACCCCTCAAAGGAGATTTCTCTCTCATACTCTCTCATCTCGCTCTTCTCTCTCTCGGAGCCATGAAGCCCCTTTTGGCCTCTGGAGACTGTAATAACCATCCTAAAAGAAAGAAAAAGATGAAGCTATGGATTCAGCTTCTATCGACAAGCAGAACGCGCTATCCTATCTACCCGCGAATTACCCGCTCGCTTCTGTTTAGCATCCCCCTGGTCCGTGCCCCTCTTGAACTTCAACTTCGTCTTCGTCTTCGTCTCCGTCTCCGTCTCCTTTCTGTCCATCTTATGAAAGCAATCCATACGAACAAACAGACTGGAAATCTTGACTCTTCGTGTGTACAAGACTGTTACAGTCTTGACATATCGTCGAGCCGGTCGGTACATCACATTGGGTTGTGCTCATTCGATCTCATAAACTCATTACACCGCCGTCGGCAGAATCAATCCGGTCTCCAAATAATTCCCACTTCGCCTTCACCACCAGCTTCGATCTCCAGAATTCTCGATCTTGCACGACACCGCCAAGATGGAGAACAATCAAGGTAACAGTGGGCAGAACAGCTCTCATAACCACCTCTATCTGAACTTTGGGAATAATGAAAGATTCTCTCAGAGTGACAGAGCATACCCAACCACCCCATCGACCTTTCCTCAGCCTGTCTTCCCACCCCAGGGGCAAGGTGCGCTGGGACAGGGGCAGTCTACGGGTCAACAACCTCACTCAACAGGATTTGCACCTGCAGGATATTTCCCCGGCAATCAATTTCCAGCTGCATATCCCTCTCAGCAGCAATCTGGTGTGACACCTTATCAGCAAGCACCGCAATCTCCTCCCGCTTCATATCAACAGCCACGCTCTGCTGCGGTAAATAATGATGCTACCAATGGCCTAGTTCATCAGTTCTCTCACCAGAACCTGGGCGGTGCACCTCGAGCCTCTCCCTACGGTGCACGTCAACCTTCGCCATCGCAACGTCCTCGCACCGCCGGAGCACCTGGTTCGCAAGCAGGCTACGGAAGCTACCTCAATGCACCAATGCCAAACCAAGCTAGTCAAACACAAACTTGGCCTGAATTCGAAACAGTTCCTGAGAGAAACCCGGAAAAATATAGTTCTGTGGTTCAGAATAACAACAAGAAGTGTGCTCAATTGACATCTGATTTCTTTAAGGATAGTGTGAAGCGTGCACGAGATCGCAATGTCAGGTCAGTACAGCAGAATTGCAGACAGTTGATGTATATTAACTGTTTGTAGACAAAGTGATATGGAACAACGTTTGGCAGATCCCAACCAATCTCAGTCCCGCCGTGAACAGACCTGGTCAAATGCTGGAAAGCAAGAGGGCAAGTATCTGCGATTCTTGCGAACAAAAGACAGTCCCGAGAGCTATAATACTATCAAAATTATTGGAAAGGGTGCTTTCGGTGAAGTCAAGCTTGTTCAGAAGAAACAAGATGGCAAGGTCTATGCAATGAAATCCTTGATTAAGACAGAGATGTTTAAGAAGGATCAATTGGCTCACGTTCGTGCTGAGCGAGACATTCTGGCCGCGTCGGATAGTCCTTGGGTTGTCAAGCTGTTCACAACTTTCCAAGATCCCGACTTCCTATACATGTTGATGGAGTTTTTGCCAGGTGGGGATTTGATGACAATGCTCATCAAATATGAGATTTTCTCGGAAGATATCACCCGATTTTACATTGCTGAGATCGTTCTTGCGGTTGAGGCTGTCCATAAATTAGGCTTTATCCATCGGTAAGTCTCCATGAACCTGACTCTCAGGGCTTCTCAAAACAATTCCATACCATGTTCTCTTTTGCTAACAATATTAGTGACATCAAACCTGATAACATCCTTCTCGACCGTGGTGGCCACGTTAAGCTGACTGATTTCGGCCTTTCTACTGGATTTCACACGCTTCATGAAAACTCCTACTACCAGCAACTTCTTCAAAACCGTCCTAGAAGAGATCGCAATTCCGTCAACCTTGACCAGATCAATCTGACTGTTAGCAATCGGAGTGTCATTAATGACTGGAGAAAGTCTCGTCGTGTTATGGCCTACTCTACAGTAGGAACTCCCGACTATATCGCACCAGAAATCTTCAGTGGCCATGGCTATTCGTACGATTGTGATTGGTGGAGCCTCGGTACTATCATGTTCGAGTGTCAAGTCGGATGGCCTCCTTTCTGTGCTGAAGATCCTCATGATACCTACCGTAAGATCATCAATTGGCGCCAGTCACTCTACTTTCCTGACGATGTTCAACTGGGACCCGAAGCTGAAAATCTCATTCGAAGGTACGTTTTTAACTTAACTCATAAAAATTAGATTTAACATCTATCTCTAGCCTCGTCTGTAATACTGAGAATCGTCTCGGTCGTGTCTCTGCCGATGAGATCAAGAATCACCCTTTCTTTCATGGAGTTGAATTTGACAGTCTCCGACGAATCCGAGCTCCATTTGAACCAAGATTGACCTCTAATGTTGACACAACTTACTTCCCGATTGATGAAATCGATCAGACCGATAATGCTACGCATCTGAGGGCCGCTGCTGCTGCTAGTGGTGGTCAGCCACGTGGGGAAGCGCCAGAACTGAGCTTACCATTTATTGGCTATACTTTCAAGCGTTTTGAATCCCACTATCGCTGATTCTCAGCAAGTTGGCGAAGACTGATTGGCTAAGCCTCTATCCGTTGATTTTTAACGACTTTTACCTATGATCATTCTCGAAATAATGTCTCATGGGGTGGGTGCGATCTGGCAGTGGATTTATTATTGCACGGCACATAGAAAGCCATTTCTACGTTGGTCCCACTTTGTGTTGCATTGCATATGGGGGTGACATGATGTTTTCCTTCATACCTTCATGTCCTGTTGACGTTTATCTTGAGGTACACACATACACCAAGTAAAACGGTCTGGCCTGGTTTGCATCATCCTGCATATGTTCGAGCTGTCCTCTGACGCATAGATGTGATATAGAATCCAATGCATATGGCAAAACTACGTTTTAAAAGCAATGTGAAGTGATTAATGATTATTACTATCAATAAAAAGATCAAGACGTAAACTCTTATGACTCCAAGCCATTCATTCTATCTTCATCTTCTCGAAAACCCGGAAGGTGCCAAACCTGGTACGCCACTGTACCTCTCCTCTCTCTCCGTCTTGAACATGACCTGTACAAAGAACTGCTTAGAATCTGCATCCCACCATGTAAAGTATCTATCATTTGTACGATCCACCTCCCTTGCCTGCAGCTTGAACCCACACGTCTCATAAGGCTCCGCTGCAACTAACAAATATTGAAAGCTCTTGTCCGGAGGATCTTCCACCTTCTGCTCGAAAGCACTCATGAATCGAACCTTTGGCGTAACATCTGATGAAATCTCAGGATACTCCAATTGGAATAATAAGCCTTGCTGCCTCGTGACAGGATCCCTATTCTTTGAGATCTTGTATCCCGGTCTTCCAATCTTAATCACGTTCTTCTTAATGTTCATTTGTGCTCCCACCATGCCAATCGGCAGCCCAGTGATGGGATCATTCCCGGCGCGTCCGTCCTTCTGCTCCCGTGCTGCACGTCTTGCGAGATTGGTTTGGTGTTTTTTGCCTTGGGTATGAGCGAGATAGGAGCCATCATTCTGGTGGACTGTCAGACATAATCGACATTCGAAAGATCCAACGTGGTTCTTGAAGAAGAAGGGGTCTTTGTCGAGATCAATGGTTTCTAGGGCGAGTTTGCGGAGTCGTTCTCGTCGATCGGCATTGGTGGCAGAGGTTGACGCTACTCCTCCACCACCGAATTTGGACCCAGCACGGTTCTGGTAATCCATATTGTAGGATTTGCGGAGTCGTGATTTTGTTAATATTGTGAGGTGGGGAGGCTGGCCTCGAGAAAGAAATATTTAGGTGCGCTTTAGCCGAGATTCTAGCCGAGATTCTAGCCGAGATTCTCAGCCTCATAACGAGGCTGCCTATTAAGAGAAAAACATATCGGCGATGCCTCAACTTTATCATGTAGGTCAGCGAGTCTCTTTCGAGTCACAGTTATGTACTGTTCGATATATTGGTCCAGTTGCTGGTACTACTAAAGAATGGCTCGGTGTTGAGTGGGATGACCCGTCAAGGGGTAAACACGATGGAGAGCACCAGGGTGTTAGATATTTCACGTGTAGGTTTCTATAAAATCCCACTTTGTTCGGATCTCATACTGATTCTACATTCAAGGTCAAAGCCGCTCGAAAACTACAGCAAGCTTTGTTCGCCCGAGTAGAACAGCAGATCCAGCGCAGAGCTTCGTCGAAGCAGTTCACCAAAAATATGCAGCTGAAATTACTGCTCAATCTGCTAAAGTAGCTGTAGACAAGCAAATAGAGATTTCAGGTAAAGTTGTACAAGAAGTTGGGTTTGACAAAATTAGACAGCAATTGGCTGAACTCCATGAATTGAAGATAGTCTTGGTGGATGGGCTGCGAATCAACAGTGCGGAGGCGCCTACCAAAGCTATTAGGGAAGTCTGCCCAAAGATAGTCGAGCTAGATTTGAGTCGGAATCTCTTTGAAAGTTGCCAGGAGATTGTACATATTTGTGGCGAACTAGACAACCTTCGGAGCTTAAGAATCAAGTAAGTCTCCATCTAGAGTTAAGCAACCCCTGTCAGCTAATTTTTTTTTTATCAGTGGAAACAGACTAAAAATTACTTCAGAAGAGCTCATATCTGCTCAAAAGGCTTTCCAGGGCGTCGAGGAGCTGGAAATGGAGGAAATGATGTTACCATGGGAGGATATCTGCCAGGTTTCACGGCATTTCAAATCCTTGAAGGCCCTTAGGGCCTCTTCAAATGGCTTCCAATTTCTCCCTTCACCCTTAATCATTTCTACTCTTACGTCGTTAACTTTGGAGTACAACGAGTTCACCAGTCTTTTGGATCTCCTACCTCTGTCAGAACTACGCTCTCTTGAAAAGCTGCTCCTCAAGGGAAATCAGATATCCAAAATCACCTCAGGCGACCTCGAGAAGGGACCCATCTTCTATAAAAATCTACGCTATGTCGACCTTTCCTATAACCAAGTTATCTCCTGGGACTTCGTCGATGGGTTAGTCGCAGCCTTTCCTGGGCTAGAGGCATTACGGCTTTCACACAACCCCATCTATGAGGTCATCTCCAAAGAAGGTAAATCTGCTAAAAGCATAGAAGAGGTGTATATGTTTACTTTGGCCCGAATTGCAAATTTGAAGATCCTAAACTTCAGCAAAATATCTCCAGCGGAGCGAACGAATGCAGAGATGTTCTATTTGTCTCGGATTGGAAAAGCATTGGCAGAAGTTCCTGAAACCGAGGAACATATTATTATATCTCAACATAAACGATATGCGGAGTTATGTGAGATTTATGGAGCCCCAGTCGTCGTACGCAAGGACAATGCATCAATCGACCCTGATTTTCTTGAGGCCCGTCTGATCAAATTTACATTTCACATGCCTGCAAATACGCAAGCAGGTCAAGGTGAAGCAATCACCATAGAGAAAGAAATTCCGAAGGGATTTGATATCTACCGAGTCAAAGGGATTGTGGGTAGGATGTTTGGGCTACGACCCTTGAGCATACGTTTGATTTGGGAAACTGGAGAATGGGATCCAGTTGCAGGTTACGAAGAGCTAGAACAGGATAGTAGTGATGAGGAGAATGAGGAATTCGTGGCTACTAAGATCGTAGTACACGAAGAGAAAGGCAAATGGATGAGAAGAGAGGTGGAGCTGGAAGACAGTACTAGACAGGTAGGATTTTGTGTTGATGGCATGGAAGCAAAAGTACGGATAGAGTTACCGTGATTGCGACAACTACGTTTAATGCTAACAGTTTGCATTAAGGATGTGTTTCCTCTATTCTTGGCTTTCTGGCTATATTCATAGACGATGTTTGCGCACTTATAGTTAATAAGGATTGATAATTTGGTTTGTTTGTTGAATGGTAGCACTCTCTATGTTTCACACGTCATAGGACAAACTTTAGAAAGCGGAGTCTGGCAATGGTATAGTTACCTGGAGTCTATATGTTCTTATCATTCCCTTGGATGTACAGTAACCACCTACCAACCTCCCATTTTTATCTCTTTCAGGCCGCCTCAAGGTTCTAATCAGTCAGCTTTATTCAAGTATCATTTATACATCATTTGATACAAAGATGTCTCCAAGTAGCCAGCCATCTGAAAAGCATCCCTATCCTGGATTTTTCATCGTCAGAAATACGGGGGAGATTGTGCCTCTCATCCCAGTGGATGAACTCCCTCTGGAAATAAATGTAATAGGAGTGGATAGATCGATCGATCTTGCGGCCGCAATTGGTATGCAAAATTTGGGCCTTCAAAAAAATACTGGCTCTTTCTACCAAATTCAAGGACAGGCCAAAGAGACTCCCGACTTAGTCTTGGCTTCTAAGTGAGTTCCTTCCACAAATGAAAATTATTTTCTAAATGTTTATAATAGAGATACCCAAGAAAGGGATGAGGTCACTAACGCTCCGAAGCCTCTCTCCCTTCTTCACACACCAACCTCAGGAAGACATTCCCCATCCCCAAGTGTCAGTACAACCTCAAGCGGTTCCTCAATCACATTCACGTCCAACTCCAAAACTTCTCTAACTTCAAATCAACCACGCCTGACCACCCTGCAGAACCAATCTCCACTAAGCTCTCCCCGAAGCTCTCCCCGAAGCCCTCCCCGAAGCCAAACCTGCCGCCACTGGTGCCGCCACGGAATGTGCAAATGGGGTCAGCAATGCCACTACCGACATATCATGCCCATGAGCATTTCCGGGCTCCGCGAAGTCGGTCTCACAGACTGGCCAACATGGTATCGAGGCATGAACCCCGAGTACTTCGCCCCTTCCACTTCCGCTTCCACCCGTGCCGGGTGCGGAAATGGGAACCGGAGAACGAGAGCAAGAGGCTGTGGAAACGATTATTGTCACCTCCGACCTGAGGATGTGAGAAATGCGGCTCTGGATGGGGCTGGGAGAGGCGGAACTGGTGGATATCCAAATGGGGCGTACCCTGCCAGGGGGAGAGGTGCTAGGTCCAATAGGGATGACTTAGGAGAACATATTCTGGCTAGGTTGAGGGGCTTGGCGAGGCAAGATGCTATCGTTGGATCTGTTGAGAGGAAGGCAGCTGTTGCGAGGCCTGGATCGGCGAGGAATAATGTGCTTATTGAGAGAGCTGCCGACAGAGACGCTAAGAATTGGGAAGAGGAGAGTAGCGTGGGCGAGGCGAAGGCTAAGGTTGCGGGAGGCGAAAAGGAGAAGTTGGTGGATGTGTAGACAAGTTACGTGGTGATATCTGCTTTGTGCCAATATGTAGACTTGATCACTTCCTTTGAGTCACTGGTTGCCATTCCACGTTTTGATAGAGCAAAATCACGTGGGTCTTGCAAGTCCTTAGGGTTAACTTTAAAAAGGGGTGGTAGACGATAGGCATCTTGTTTTGTATCCGCTACAAATTCCTATATCAACATATAACATTCCATAACTCAAACGCCAAATTTCAGCTCATAAAATCCTGTCTCATTAGGCCTGGTGCAAAGAAGCCAAAACCGCAGCTGCTTCTCTCTGATCTTCAACTAGTGGCATCTGCGTTGGTGACATTGCCGCCGCCGCCGCCGCCCTGATAGTTTCCGCAGTTGGAACTTGGGCATCTCCTTCTAGAACTTTTCGTCTTCTCTCATGCCAGTCAATCTCATTCTTAATGACCTGGTCCAGCAAAATCTCCTTCTCGAACCACTCCTTACGTCGAATCTCTTCCATAATTTCACATTGTCTTTTCAGCAATTCGCCCTCCTCCTCGGCCCAATGGACTTGTCTTCGTAATAGTTTCCAAAGCTCTTCTGGCCCTCTTGCCTCTTCATCTGCGGTAAACCCAAGTTCGGCTGAGTATGACGATGTGAAGGCAGGGGTTTCAATTCCGTTGGTAGCACCATTAGTTGACAGTCCTGGAGTCTGATCTTCAGTATGGGCCTGTGGAGCTTTGAGTATAAGTTTAAGACGTGAAGATTTGTTCAAAGGTTGCATCGATTTGGGTATGGGATCTGAAGGGCGGAGAGCCTCGGTTTCATGGACAGTACGCATGTGCTTTGCAAGTGCATCTGAACGTGTAAAGGCACGATCGCATTCTATGGATGAGAATTAGCAATGAAAGGCAAACTGCGACTCTCAACTTACCAGGTAGAGCACAGTAGAATGGTTTTTCTCGGGTATGACTTCTCATATGCGCCTTCAAAGCATAACCACTTGCATGGGCCATGCTTCTCCTTGGACAATCCGACCATTCACAAGTATACTTCTTCTGCCTTGTCTCAATATGCTCATTATGTATATGCTCCACCAATCTATCCATATTCCCCAAGTCACCAACTCCACAACCAAGCCAGCCGCATATTGTTACTTGTCCGTGAGTTTCTTCCTCTTCGGGATGGCTGGGTGAGAAGGGTACTTCTCCAGAGGTATCAGAAGAGACAATATCGTCTTCCATTTCCGGAATTGGAGTTGTTCGTAGGGAGCTGTCGCCCAGCTTCTGTCGCTTTGCTGGTGGCATGTGGGCTTCCGTTGCAATTCTTTCTTCCTCGCCATCAAAAGCTTCTGAGGATAGATCGGAAAGGGGGGACCCTATGGGAGATTCGTCGGCCATCTTTCTAGTTGTGAGATGAATCACGCGTGACTGTAATAATTCTGAGGTGAGTTGATTCACAAAAATTCATTGCATCTATCCACTACGGTTACCCTGGTATAACATTTACGCAGTTACGAATCGGTCTTCTATTTCTCCGAAGAAGGCCGAGAAAATAAAAATCTCTGCCTTCATATTCACTCACAATTCTCTAATTATGAACACACATCTTACAATGATTGCCCGCCAAAATACTCCACACATATCTTCTCTTTTTGATCCAATACTTGTGTATAATAGACCGAGACTACTACTTCAACGACCTTTGTGGGCTTGGGCGGCTCAAGCAATGATTCTCGTCAGAAGTTAAAATGCTAAAGTAAACTACACAATTTCTTATACTTGACACTCTGTGTAGTGATGAACACCATAGAGAGTTCTGCAATTCTTAAGGCTACTTCCTACAGCCAATGTTGACTTCTCAACACGTTACACATTCTCTGAACACAAATCTTTCTTAGGGGAAAAGTTATCATTTCTAGTTATCTAGGATTTATGCTAACGGACATGCTGCATTCAGCCTTCTAAGAGTCGACTTTGAGCAGCCGGGTAGCGATCGCCTGCGGTTTCAAATCTGCTCAAGATCGAATCAATCTCTGCAACTTCGTCTTTGCTTAATATGACATCCTTCGAATTTTCTATAATGCGATCATCCGTGGTAGCACCAGGAATAGGAACGATTTCAGGATTCCCATTCTTTCTGGACAGTTGCTTGACATACGCAATAGCAACCTGTCCTGGAGTACAGCCCTTTTGACTTGCAATCTTCTCAATGTCCTTGACGAGTTGAATGTTTATAGAAAAGTTCTCCTTTTGAAATCGAGGCCAAGAACGACGCATATCGCCTTCTGGAAGATCATCAAGGCTTTTAATCGCTCCTGACAACAATCCACGCCCAACTGGTGAGTAACTATGAGGAATTAGCTGTGGATGTCAAGGTACATATCCCTTTGCCCACTAATATGTCAATTTTGGTGGTATAGACCACCAAAGTTCCGCCACTGAATTGACACATCAGTGGGCAAAGGGATAAAGAAAGGTACCTACGCAACTACCATGATATTGTGCTCAGCACAAGCAGCCGCCACACCGTTCTCGAAGATATTCATCGTGAACAATGAAACCTCAACTTCTGCAGCAACAATCTTCGTAACTTTAGCGGCTCTATGAATCGTAGCAGCCGAAACCTCGGACAGTGCGATCCCCCCGATCTTTCCAGTCTTCACATATTCCTCATCAAGGACTTTCAACGTAATCTCGATTGGGGTCTTCGGATCTACCCTAGCACACTCAAAAATATCAAGGGTCTTCTTCCCATTCAATATTTTTAAACAGTTGTCAATGGATCTTCTTATACCCTCTGGACTTCCATCAGGTCCCGTCTTCTCTAGATTAATCGCTCCCTTGATACTGATAACGACCTTAGACGCATCTTCCGGGTACTTGGTGAAGTATTTCTCCAGGAGATGGAGAGAGTTGTACTGGGGTGTCCCGTAGAATTCTCCTCCATTCCAGAAGTTACATCCTGCATTGAGTGCAGTTTTCATGGCCTGGATGGACTTCTCTTCCGATTGGGGATATTGCCGCCATGTGAGGCCTGGGAAATTTAAAATTAATACTCGTGGAATTAAATAACACAGTTACACTTACCCATCATGCCGTACCCAGTGGTCCCGATCGGCTTCCCCAGGATAGTGGTCATGTTGAGATATTTGGCTAAAGGCAAGGATGGAGAATCTATGATCACTTGTGTTGTGGTGCGAGTGAAGTAATTGATATGTTTCTTGAACTGAGAGATGCTTTAACGGAAATTTCAAAGCAAGACCTAGTACCTCTTTATATAGTCTTCCACAACCAGGTATTCTCTGTTCTTCGAAGTGATGGTATTACCGCAAATCCGCCCGGAGGGTGGATGGATTTCGGCCAAACCTTAACACCTTATCCCCGATGACATAAAATGTTCCAATTATATGGAGGTAAGGTAAAACCTCCTGCCGGAGTTAGCCAATAATATGAAAACATAATTAGAGTTGATTTTGATCAATTTATTAATAAGCATTATAATTGATTTGTAAATATGGGGTTTATCACGTGGTAGTGCACAGTAAGGTAGTAAATTTGATATATACTTTCCTTAGTCGCAGGAGAGTTATTTTCCCAATCTCCATAGAAGTTCTAGCAATTGTATTTCACGCTATATTTTTTTGAAAATGCTTGGAAGAAAGACACATGTCAAATTTTGGTGGCATAGACCACCGGAGTCCCACCAGAATTGACAAATTAGCAGGCAAAGGGATAAATCCATGGCGCATTTTCTTCGGAAGCATTAAATGCTAGCTAGAGAACTAATTCTGCGTGTGATAATCCCCACTAACATACATATCCTATCGATTGAGTTTATGATATATCAATATGGCAGTTAATATAAATCAATTCATTTCTTTTAGATGATCAAAAACAACACCTCAAATGCATGAGAAGAAGCCGGGAGTCCAGTCGTTGCCAATCACCATCAGTTGTTCATGTCTTCTCTGCCCTGAAAACCTATCCAGTTTTCACAGACCCTTCGCGTACTTCTTCTTCGCACTAGCACTCTCCTTATTTCCAAAGGGAAATCCACTCATCCTCTTATCCGCACCCGTCTTCCTGCTAATTCTTCCACTACTACTCGCAAACAAGATACACCAGAGTCCCATTGCCGCCATAGCTCCCGAACCCAACGAACCGAGAATAAACGACATCTGACCAACGGTATTATATCGCATGTAGCAGAAGAGTGCATTTGCAGAATGGTATAAGGTGCTGATTGTTAGGGTAGGGACAGCGTAGGGAGCTTTGGGGTCAGCGAGATCTGTTGTTACGCCCGCGCCGTGGCCTGGAAGTTGTGAGTTACCAGTGAGATATGGTATATGGAGACTTACTGTCCGAGATGGAAGATGTTAGAGGAACAGAGCCGGTTAGGAGAATGACCATTATTCCCAAGGTCAATAAAGCAATCCCCAATGACCGAGAGAAGTATTCTTCGGTGGCTGGAATCCCGTTAGCTGTGTTTCCTAACGACGACTACCAATACTGACGGGAAGGTTCGCGGACATCAGGAGAGAGTAAGGTGATCATGATGGTTGGTGAGACTATTAGCGGAAGAGCTTGTAGAGAAAGCCATCCTGCTGTACCATACGTATATGCGTAGAAGACCTAGCATGTTAGCTGTAGACTTGAGACATCATGGCATTAACCTATACACACATCCATATTGCAAATTTAATTGAGTAACTATCGAGTTTATGAATGTAAATACGAATAATCGTTGCTATGGACGCTACAGCTGGTACCTGAATTTGAGCGCATTTAAAGATCTCGATATCAGGTACGTCATTCACGCAGGGGGTGCGTGCCAGTCAATAATGGCCCAATTTGTCTTAGTGCGGGGGTGATTTACATCCCTGCCAAAATTGTGGCGCTGCGTTTTCGGCGTTGATAATCCAATTTTCGCGATTGGGCCTGATTACCAAGAACTCGTTTTTTCTCTCGACGTCTCACAACAACAAAACCAAGAAAGAGCAACGGTAACTTGTCTCAGGCGTTTGTTTGCCATCCCTCGAAAAAAGGAACAGAAGCACGAGATTCAGCGGCGCGTTGAGCGTTCGCAAACGCAACCATGAGTGCAATACTTTCAGCAGACGACCTGAACGATTTTATATCTCCAGGCGTAGCTTGTATAAAGCCAGTTGAGACACTACCTGCTAAACCTGTGACGGCATCAGTATGTAGTCTATATTTAATATATATCTTTTGCTAATAGGGGAAAATAACAGGATGCCTACGAAGTTAGCTTCAACACCGAACCTACACCCTCCGATGCCCCACCCGCCCAAATATCCCTAACAGACTGCCTCGCCTGTTCCGGCTGTGTAACGTCCGCTGAGGCAGTTCTCGTATCCATGCAATCTCATGCCGAAGTGCTGCAAGAATTGGATTCAGGACCTGCGTTGCGACTGCGTGGCAATACGGCTGGGACGGGGATAGGTATTGAAGGGCTGGAAAGTGGAGGTCGTATATATGTCGCGAGTGTTAGCCCACAATCTAGAGCGAGTATTGCGGCTACATTTGGGGTTACGGAACGGGAGGCGGGATATATGATTGAGCAGTTACTGAGTGGACCTCAAGGGATTAAGAGTCGTGCTGTTTATAGGAATGGGTTTCAATGGATAGTGGATACAAATGTGGCTAGAGATGCCTGCTTAGTACTTGGAGCAGACGAAGTTATGGCCTCATTGTCAGGAAGTGAGGAGATCACGAAATCGAGTGCTGATGGGGCGGCTATGAAACAACCTTCGAGGCCAATACTTACTTCTTCATGTCCGGGATGGATATGTTATGCCGAAAAAACACATCCACATGTCTTACCACACTTGTCACGGCTGAAATCACCACAGGCATTAATAGGAACTTTATTAAAGACGACTCTGAGCCGAAAACTTGGAATTGCACCTGATAGAATATGGCATGTAGCTATCATGCCTTGTTTTGACAAAAAGTTAGAGGCAAGCCGGGAAGAACTCACAGACGCTGCCTGGGCAGGTACAGGTACTCGTGGGGTTCGAGACGTTGATTGTGTTATCACAAGTAAAGAGCTACTTATGCTTGCAGACTCACGGCGTGTCAATTTCTCTAAATTGCCCCGCACCCCACTTTCCTCTATTTCACGAATACCATTCCCAGACGAGAAACTAGCTTCATTTCTATTTCCCCCAAGGCGTAACAAAGTTGGCCCTGAATCCGGTACTTCAGGGGGAAATCTCCACTACATTCTTCAAGCCTTTGCGTCCCAGCATAAAGGTGCTACTATTCAAACCACTCGAGGTCGAAACGCCGATGTCCTAGAACATACCGTCACCTCAGCAACTGGAGAGACTCTCTTTAGAGCGGCTCGGTATTATGGGTTCCGTAATATCCAGAATCTCGTTAGGCGACTGAAACCTGTCAAGGCATCTCGAATGCCAGGCATGAAACCAAACGCGAGAAAACTTGGTGGCAAATCCACAGGACCTGATTTTTCATACGTCGAGGTCATGGCTTGTCCAGGTGGGTGTACCAACGGAGGTGGGCAGATAAAAGTTGATGATCCTGTAATAAGTGGCCGTCGGGCAGGAGAGGTCAAACCTGGTCCTCAAGAGCAGAAAGACTGGCTAGCTCAGGTCGATGAGGCATACTTCTCCGGGGAGGATAACGAGGAGGTCAAGGATACGGCGGATGGCTATGGGGATTTGATAGATGGTATTTCTCCATCATACATTAAAGATAGCCTGACACATTGGTCCAGTACAACAGGCATAGATTTGGGAAGGTTGGTATACACGAGTTATCGTGCGGTGGTGAGTGATGTAGGTAAAAGCGTTGGCGATACCCAAAAGGTTATAGAGATAGCTGGTAAAATTGGCGGCGGTTGGTGATCTAGAGCAGAAATCAACTCGCTTTGCCTCGATTTGCAAATCCTCGTCCACTTCCATCAGGCCCCTTTGGTGCTCGAATAACCAGCTCCTCTTCTTTTGGTGTTGATGTACCTGAACGTGAGGCTTCTCCATTACGGCTTTGTATTGTGATGCCTAGTTTTGGTGTATAATAGGGATCGAATAGTTCTTTAGTCCCTGACCGGCTGTCTGGTCGTCTATTCTCAGACCGATCCCCACCACGACCTCGTCCTTTGCCCCTATTTGGTTTGCCGTCTTCTCCCATAGGCGGACTGACAGCACCGGGTAGTGAGCTTTCAGATGAGGTGCCCAATATCCTCGCTCGAGCCTCGTCATATCTCTTCTGCTTCTCTTCCCGTTCCCGTTGCGCCCTGGCTTGTAATTCTTCCGGGGTAGGCTGGACTTTCTTCTCCCCATCCTCATCGTCTTCATCTTCTAAGCTAATCTTAGATAGACCAGTAAGAGGATCTATGCGCTCAATAACTTTAGGGGCTGGCTTCCTACTGAGAACTTTGAGCGCGGGTTTGAATTCGGTCTTGAGGGGCACATTGTCGTGCGCGGCGAGGAAATGGAATGTCTCTGGAGCTTCCCTACAAGAAGTTAATAAAAATAACCAAAGACTTCCAGTATTTCGAAACTTACGCAGACTCCCAAATTTTCTTATTAGTCTCTGCATGTTTTGCTAGCCGCTCAGCCTTGGTGATTTTAACTTGTTCCTCAGCCATCAAAGCTTCTGCTGCGATTTCTGCTTTGTCGGCTTGGGATTCCCAATCGTCATCCCATGCGTCGGGGATAGCAACCTTTTTGCTCATGGTGTTAGCTGCAATTGTGAATTTTTGCGATTCTTGCAAGAGAGGTCGACGACCGGTGGGTCAAGATGGGGAGATTCTTCGAGCCCGGATGACCCTGGTCAGATGCAGGTCTTGGCGCTCCAAGTAATACGTAGTGTCAGCCTAACAAGGACATCCAAAGATGAACAGACAACTGTTTAAATCAAGCTGAGATACTGACGAGCTTGCTAGCGTTAAAAATCTGCAGCAAACATGTCATGTAAGTGAATAGCTATGTCTGCCTGATTTAAAGTTCTTCTCCTTGCCTCTCACCCTTTGTCTTCTAACACACCTCCAGCCTCCGAACAAGCTGTCTCCTACCAAACCAGCCCAGATCTCTCAGATCAAGTCATGATGGAGGCTCCCGATTCTCCTCCCGAAGTCTCTCCTCACGCTGGCCCAGCCGCGGTCTCCCCCACCCAGCAACACCCCTCCAGCCGCAACGGAGAGCCGAGGATCAACCATGGACCGCCTGGCTCGTCGTGGAATACGAAGAAGTTCCAGGATGAATATGATAGGGTCTACAATGGGCTTCAGGATCAGAACTGGGATCATAGTGAGTTGGCCTGGACGCTAGCAGGAGAAGCATGAAGACTGATATTTGATAATAGCGAGATATGGCGATCCCTTGTTGAAGAGCAGGTCAGCTAGAGGACAACAATGAGACATTTCATGATTATGCATAGCTAGGGAGTTCAGAAGGCAGATATAGGGCGTTGGGATGGCAATGAATGGGCTGAGGGAATCGAGCAGGGAGACGCTGTTACAAGCTGATGTTTGACGATTACATGCTGCGTGCCAAATACCAATCAAGCAGTTTCCCCCTGGCGGTTCTGGTAGAATCTCACGGATTTCTGCCAAATGCTCTTGTGCAGTTGCACTATGAGTGCATATGGAATACTGGTGAAGGGACGCTTCGGCAGTCACGTGCAGCTTTCCCGTTTCCCGCCATATGGTCTTGTGCCGATGTGATAGATATGGAAGTCCAGATTGGTGTGTGTTCCAATCTAAGGTAATCTGAAAAGGCTTCAAAGTCATGAATCATTGCTGGGGTGAATGCACTCTCGGGGATTGTTTCGGGCCCGTCGGGGAACACAAAGCGCTGAATCCACCAAACTACCCATGGAGAAGCAGCCGGTTTGCCAAAGCTCAACCAATAAAGCGTGCCGGCTTACGAATCCTCGAGCCTCATCACCCAGCCTTGCGAGCCTTCTCAAGAGACCACGTCGGAAACCTGCGTAGGCCCCTCCTTGCAACTGTTTGTAACTGGTTACCATGCACTCACCCTTCTGGTAGACATGCCAGCTTTTCGGACTCGTGCTGCATTAGTCCGTGTACATTTGCCCCCCTTATCCCCGAACCTCAATAGATATCCCAAGAGATTCTACGTTTCGAAAAGCATCATGGCTTCTGCAGTTGGGCAAGATCGGTTTGCAAACGGCCCGTTTAAGCTGATTGAGACGCCGGTTCATTCTCAAAAGAGCGTGGTGAGTTCGCTCTTCAAAGACATAGCATTTGTGCCTTGCCTGGTGCTAATTTCTGGTCACAGGCGCCTCATGATCAATATGTTGAAGGAGCAAGCATTATGGCATTAGGCCATAATGTTATTATCCGGGGTCTCAACAGCATTTACAGGCAGGCTCCCAATATCACCGCCAATGAAGCCTCGCACTTCATATCCTACGCAAAATGCTGGGTGGAAGTACTTGACGCTCATCACAATATGGAAGAAGATACCCTGTTCCCTATGATCGAGACAAAATGTGGAGAACAAGGTCTGATGGAGAAAAATGTGGAGCAGCACCGTAAATCTCCCTTCAGATATCTATCTGCAAATGCTCATACCGCATAGATGCATTCCTGCCCGGCATCAAGGCCTTCCGTGAATACCTCGACTCCATCAGCTCCACCCCCGAAGAATTCTCCGGTAATCACCTCACTCAACTGATAGATGATTTTGCGCCCGTCCTGACCGAGCATCTCTCTGACGAAATCCCCACTCTCCTCGCCCTCTCCAGATTCGGCGACAAACTCCCTCTTCGCGATATGATCAATTTCGAATCCAAGAAATCACCCCTCTTTGTCTCCAAGACTGGCGGAACCCCCTTCTTCTTCCGAAACCTGGATTTGACTTTCGAAGATGGTCTGTGGGCTAATTGGCCTCCGATGCCGAAATTCGTTTGGTGGTTCATGAACAAGACTTTTGTGAGGGTTAATCAGAATTGGTGGAAATATGCTAGCTGTGATGATCAGGGACAACCACAGGAATTACCTGCTTTGGGAAAGTAATTAGGGGTTCGCGGCTTTATATTCTTAAGTATTCTAGACTTTACTTTTTATTAGCAAGGCGATTAGGCGTTGCTTTCTTCATTGATTGCTACTGTAGCTGTAAATTTATGTATGATCCCTCTTTCAGTGCAAAACAATAGAAAACTCCTTTTCTCACCGCGATAAAACTCCCTTGACCGTGCCATCAATGATATGACGACCCTCAATTGCGACCTCATTAATTCTAGTAGCGTCTCCACTGCCATCTTGCAACCAACGCTTTAACAAGTCATTGCTCTCCTTGGGCTTCACATCGTTTCCTCTAGTTCCTACGGTGATATGTACAACTTCGTTAACACATTCCCAGCCTTCATCCACGAGTCGAGCGACAATAGCCATGATTCGATCATCCCACACAATCTGACAGCAAGATTAGCATAGCTCAAGCCTATCAAGGGAAGTTAACTTACTCGCTCAAGCAGTACCTTGCAATCACCCAGCTTGTTCTCCGCATGTCCTCCCGCGGCGTGGATCTCACTATACTTCTGCCATAACTCGGGATGCTGCTTCGAAGAGGCACGGTGTATGAGAGTTACGTGGAACGCGGGTTGAATACGGCCGTCGAGTTGTAATTCTCTGAAGAACTTGGCCTTATTCGAAGGTATAGAAGCAAAAACAGTGTCGAGAATGTCAATAATTTCTTTCTTTGGCAGCGTCACAGATACGTACTCGAGTGGCCGTTTCTTGACGATTTGAGGTTGCCTCTGTTGTTGCTGTTGCTGCTGAAAGTAAATTAGCCTGGTAAAAAAAGAACGTTGTGTGCGAGAACCTCTACCTGTGGGGTTTGATTCCTTGACTTTGATGGCACACTGCGATCATGTCTTAAATCAGGTTTGTATTCGCTTAAAGCCACCGCAATAGCATCGTCTAAATCTTCACTTGTCGGCATTTCCGAGAATAATTTCGGAAATGTATTGTGTAGCTGACTGATGACGACTTCCAAATTCTGCCTTGAGTCTACAGTTGGATCAAGATCAATGACAGCCTCAAATCCATCATCAGGAGCTCCCCATGGATTCAAAGCTTCAAACCTATGAATAAAGCCTTCCATAATACCTACAACCTTGTTTTTGTCTGTTGCAGCCTGGATAGTTTGATGGTTATCTCCACGTGAGAATACACGATTTTGAGTAACTTGTCGAATTTTGGCTAGAGATTCTGGAGAATGAACAAAGTTCAAAGCAATTAGACGGACGTGAGGATGTGTCAAACGGACATCATCGAGAATCTGTCTGCGTTCATGTCGTTGAGCATTATTTCGATCGGCAATAACAACTGGCTTGTCCTCGAGTTGAGTCAAAACTTCTTTAGTAAACCTAGGTGGTCGGCCTTTTCCCGTGATATTGTCGTTCTGGACATGACCCCAGCCAAAGAGATGCTGCAGGGCAACAGCGATGGTTGTCTTTCCACACCCAATGGTAGCAATTGGAACTAATATAACATCTTTGCTCACATCTGAGGAGGCTCCTCCTCCTGTAGCATACTCTTGTCGAATAATATCAGATCCCTTCATATTCTTTTCTTTCAAAAAGTCATCCCGAAGTTTGATGATTCCGTGGTTTGCTTGATAGTGCTTTCCTAATTGACTATTCTCGGCAAGACGTTTCCGGGCATATAGTAGGTACTCCTCTGTAATCTCTTTGTGCTTCTTGTAACGAGGAGGTTTTCCAGCAATCAAGGCTTTCGTGCACTCTCTCCATTGCCGATACATCAAGTAAGGTTCTTCGAATTTGTACTTGAAAAACCAATCCGCATAAGGACCCGATTTGGCTTCACGAGATTTGCATCTAATTACAAAACCCTCAATATCTCGGCCATTATATGAACCGTTTTCGGCGACTTCTTCGAGGAATGATCGAGTTGATTGGATGTCATCAATCACCAGAAATTCGGTCTTCTGAAAACCCCATTCAGCAGCAAATTCTTGGACTTGAGCTCCAGAATACGTCATGAAATCAGGGAGGTTGAGGTTGATACCGTGTAGATAGAGCCCTGCGACATCCTTCCCATAGGCTAGAATGTGTTCTTCAAATTCGTCATCACACAGTTCTGCCACAGCTGTAACATTTCTCTTTCTAAGTTCTTTTGCCAAATCTCCCCGAGTCTTCCCGATGCTGCTGAGCTGTTTATCGACCCATTTCTCTCCGGCCTTGGCATGACTAGCCTCTGCATCGCCCCTAGCGCCTGTCGAATGCTTGCTGCACACAAGTAGTGTGCCATCATGGAGGCCACTGATGAATATGATACAGCCATTCTCTTTCAAGGACAATTCGTACGGACCTTTCGTATTGTTGTCGATATTTCTCCACCTGGTTGTATTGACTTCTTCCGTATTGAAGAACTTGTCATAACCACGAATTACAATCTCATCTTGGCCCTTCTCATTCTTGCCAGTGAAGAGTCCTCGAGCGTATGTTGGGAGATCATCACGCTTGTAATCCCAATCTTGAAAACGCCAGGAATCAACAACAAGCTTCGCTGGGGATCCCTCAACATCGAATGAAGTCTTCTTACAGCTGAAACTCTTCTTGGCCGCTTGCTTACTCTTCTTGGTGTTGGCTGCTAGGTTATGAATCAGGGTCTGGACTGCCTGAACGTTTTGGGCTGCATAAGGACTGTTTTCAAGGCCCGCCATGGTTGCGAGGCTCCTAATACCAAAGGATAATGCGTTCGATTGCTTAGGAAACTTTGTAGAAAAGGAGATGGAGGTTGGACGCGGAAAGCCTTGTGAATGTATCGCCGCGGAAAGAGCATTCAGCGAGGGACATGTAAGGGTTTTGAATGAAAGCGACATAGAAGACTTCGAAGAGCCTTGAGTTGCGTGAATAAAGGGAATACATGCAATGTAGGCAATTTCAAATAACTGTTCCCAGCGAGCTTCTTTTAGACGGAAAAGGCTGAGATTGAAAAAGGGACGCTAGCGTAAAGACTAACAGCCTTGTTTGCTGTGGCTGTGCATTTTTATCGCCTCGACTTCTGAAAGATGCATGATAAACACTGTACTTGTACTTATTATACATCTCGTTCCGAACCAAGCATAATGTCCCGTACTCAATATAATCCTTTTCTTCTCGCTGCCGATAACCCAGCTAAACTTCTCTCACTATTACAATCAGACCCCTCACTTGCATCAGCGCAGGATGCCCATGGTTATTCTCTTATGCATGCAGCTGCTTCATATAATCATCTCGACCTGCTCCGTGCCTTGGTAAATGACTTCCATGTTGATGTCAATCTGAAGGACGAAGACGGAGAAACTGCACTGTTTGTTGCAGAGACTCTGGACTGTGCAAAGATATTGGTTGAGGAATTGCATGCAGATATCAGAATCAGAGGGGACGAGGGGAAGGCCGCGAGAGAAAAAATTGAAGAGGAGGATGACTTCCCACAGATTGCTATATATCTGCGAATAAAGGAGCTAGAGGGGTCTGATTTACCTGTTGATTCTACGGGGCTTCAGCCAACGGACGGCACACATGTACCCCCACCCTTACCTGAAGGTGTATTAGTTGATATTGGCAGCATGGTTCAAGAAGAGGAACTTGGAGAAGTTGCGGACCCAGACTTTCAAAGAAGGATAGAAGAGCTAGCAGCACGGGATAATTTCCAGGGTGAAGATAGTCAACAAGCACTGAGAGATCTCATTACAGAGGCCGTCAGGGGAGAAGTAGATCAGGCGAGAGACGTTCGTCAACGGACGAGTTGATCGAAAATGTTATATTGTGACCTATACTATCTCCCATAGAACATACTCATGCGTAGCTTTGGGGACCTTTAGAAAGGTACAGTTCTTGCTATCATTAGACCAGCTCTCGCCAAAACCTTCCACAGAATATGCAAACCATTGTTCCCCAGGCACTGCCAGTAGCACCTGAATAAGAGTTTTATGTGCCCAGGAGGGAGAGATAAATCCTCGCCATGTGACCCTGATTAACTTGGATTCAGTCGTTGGAGCCCCTGGTGAGACATAACGAGACAGAAAAGAATCTATCTTATCGTCCGGGTCGATTCTGGGACTTTCCAACGAGACTAATGATAACCACTCATTTATCTCAATAGCAAAATCTTCGAACTCATCTCCATATATCGGGTTGATCTCGGTCGGCGGCTGAAGCGGAGGGATGTTGACATTGATTGCATGTGAGAAACTGGGAGAGCAAGTTATCTTGCAGGGAAAATGTTTCTCCATTGGATCTAGTGCCAAAACTTGTTCGCTGGTGAGCTAGACAATTCGAGGCTCGAGATTTCAAACAGACATACCTGTAGTCCCCAAATCGCAAAATAGCCATGTGACTGGAGTTGTGAGAACATTTTTAAATGCATATACGATTCTGTCAAACACCTTTTTGCCATGTAACATTGACGGGAGACGAAGGTTGATTTCGACAACTAAACTGTGTGAGTCAGTATTTCTATACAATCTAGAAGACCTACCCCATCGTGGTCTTGTTCCTCGTTTCCCCTGAACTCCATCTGGTTTTCCAACTAGACCTGCACGTTCATAATTTTCTCTATCTAGGTGTAACTTCAAAATCCCTGCGTAAAGTAAGATTCTGGTCAAAGTCTTCGGAATCGAGGTACATACCTTCTTTCAAGGAAAATACATTATCAACGCCAGTTCTTCCTTCGGATAGCATCAGAACGTTTCCTGACATATAAATTAGACACAATCTTGCGCTCAGAAGACAGTTTCCAAGTATGAGTAAACACCTTTCTTGATATATTCAGTAAAGAAATCGCCTTCTACCAATTCTTTCAGAGGAAGAATAACTCGGCTGTAGACAGGACTCATTCGGTCCGCAAAAACATCATTTTTTATGATTTGGTATATTTCCTCAGGAAGTAGGAATTCCACCTAAATATTACATGAGTAATTGACTTTAAACGTAGATCCAATACTTAGCTATACCTTTTGTACAAAGCGGTGGTTCAAGATCGGAGCAAAAGGTTTTCTCTTGGTTGAAGGTCGCGTAGGGTCGAGGTGTCCCATGATCCCATGTGTAACGATGCATTTTCTCTCATTCTTCGTATCAATATGAAAATTCAACATCGTTCAATATAAGGCTTAGGACGTGGCGCCGGAGATGATTTCATACTCTAGGTTGGTAAGAACAAAAGTGGTTAGCGTCACACGTGCTAGACCCAGCGAAGTATTCAATTTTACAAGCCTAACGGTCCTCAAACAAACAACTCAAACACTCCAAATTATATATATATATATATAAATTTGGAAACTCCATGAATTTCCGCTTTGGTATGTTCTGGAGTATGAATAAGCCAAGATGGAGTACATAATCAGATTTACTCATATCCATGAAACCTTTCGTCAGGCGGAAATTGAAGCCCTGGCGGTGCTTGAGGGGATCGACCTTGAAATTTCCTCCTACAGTGCAAGTGTAAGTGCGTCTCCTACTATTCCGAAGACTTCACTCACACATTCAAGTCACCATTCTGCTTCGTGAAAGTTCCATCTGAAGAAGCTGCAATTAAACTCGTCAAGAGAAGCATACTTGCCAAAGCAATTTATGAAGTTTGGGGGAGCGGATCTACCTATGAAGATCTTCATGATAATGTTCGAAGGGCTTCTCAACATCTCTGGCCGAAATACCAAAATTGCTCTTTCAAATTCTGTATTGACTCATTCCAAGGATCGAGATCTATCACAGAGCAGCGCAAATTGATAGATAGCTTCAGGTTCCTTGGGTTTGCAGGACCTATAAAAATGAAGGGAGCAGAACAAGAGTTCTGCATCTTTGAAGAGTGGCTGTTTGAATCAGCTGCTCTTGGTGTTCGTACACCACGGTCAATTCATCTTGGTCGATTCCTTGGTGGAAGCGAAAGAGACGTCATCTTGAAGTACGATCTCAAGAAGCGGAATTACATCAGTACTACATCTATGGATGCTGAACTAGCTCTTATCACTGCCAATATTACATTGGCTGCTCCAGGAAAGCTATTTTACGATCCATTTGTGGGTACCGGCAGTTTTCCTATCGCTTGTGCTCACTTCGGTGCTTTGGCTTTTGGCAGCGATATCGATGGACGAAGTATCAGAGGGAAAGGAGCCAAAACTAATTTACTTGCCAATTTTGCTCAATACAATCTCAAAAATCAATTTGGTGACACATTCGTAGCAGACCTTACTAATACGCCAGTGAGAGTAGCCAGAATCTTCGATGGAATCATTTGTGATCCACCATATGGAGTCCGAGAAGGACTAAAGGTTCTTGGGAACAGAGATCCTAATAAGCCAAAAGAGCCAGTCTACAAGGAAGGTCAGGATCTACCTCATCATCTGTAAGATCATTACTATTGCTCAAAAGTATCTCGCTAATATCCCGATAGCCAAGAAGGTTACATCCCACCAAAGAAGCCGTACAGTTTTCTCACAATGTTGGATGACATTCTAGATTTCGCAGCTTTGTCATTGGTTGATAATGGTCGACTGTCATTTTGGATGCCAACAGCAAATGACAAAGATCAAGAGATTCAAGTACCAGCCCACCCAGCTCTTCAAATGACAAGTGTGTGTACACAAAGTTTCAATAGATGTGAGTATTTCTTACATTTGAGATAGGTTTATAGAACTAATAGGTTGAAGGGTCAAGAAGACTTATCACTTACAGAAGAATTCCTGACTCCGAAGTTGTAACAGGCCAAGCTCGGCAACAGAGGGAAGAGAAAGGGGTAAATGCGAATGATTTGAACCCCTTTCGGAAAGGATATTTCCAAGGTTTTAAAGCAGCTTTTAGGTGAAACTATGGGCGTAAAGACTATTATCTATTTGATACGACTCTCATTCCTGCGGCCTCTGAAGCCATAGATTACATCTATCCACTCGTATATTCTATTGGGCTGATCAGAACCCTTTAGGAGACGAACTTGCAAGTTGCAGGCAGTGTTCCATCTTGGAATTTGGCCTATTTGCAAATGGTAACAGCGAGGTTATAGCGCTGAGGTATTGTTCATCCTAGAGAAACAATGGGAATGTCCCTCGATATCATACGATCCAGCTGTATAATAGCACCGGGTAATCGCAGACCACCAGGAGAGTAAAAGAAAGCCTCAAGGTCATAACAAATCGAGCCATCTTAAGACCCTAAATACCAGCTTCATCCCGTGCAGATATCTTGTTCGCTTGGCCTCGTAGTTTCGTGCTCAAGCAGATTTAGATACAGTCTTGTAGTTAACCTATTTTGCACACCATACATAATCCAAATCCCTTATATACTCCTAGTCCAAAATCCCGCGTCTCAATCTATACAACAAACTCCTCTATAATTTTGCCTTCCCTATTCTCTCTAACTCCCGTGACAACTCCTCCCTCAATTTCTTCGATAATTCCACCGCTTCATCATGATCCAACTCACTCCTCTGCCCCCTCCCAAACATAGTAAACGAACGATTTCTGAGCTCCGGACTGAGCGCTGGTCTTGGTATGATGTGAAAATGAACATGGGGCACCACTTGCGCCGCGGCAGCTCCTATTTCCATAAATCAGCACTCCATCCCAATGTCTGAACTGCTGAATCTGCAATCGCCAATCTGGAACCGTCCCCCGCCCCCGGCGCCCCCTTGGGAAATATAAGAGAGAACACACCATTATTCTGCACGATATTCCAATCCCCAACCCCCGTAACTCTAGCCAAAACCCTCGATAATCGCGGCAGCCACTCCCCCCAATTCTCGCGCCTCGGCCTCACTCACATCACTTATCTTCTCATAATGTCTTCTCGTCGTCACTAACATATGTCCTGACGAGAGCGGCATGATGTCTAGAAATGCCATGCAGAGCTGTGTGCTGAGGATCACGAATGCGGAGGGGGAGACGAGCTCATGGTTGGGGTTTGGAGAGGAGGAGGGAGCGTAGGTCGAGGAGATTGTGCAGAAGGGACAATTGCTGTCTGGTGATGGCATTGTGGGGCTGGAGTTTTGGCAAGCCTGGCACCAGCTGGACAAGATAGGTGGCCCTTCAGACAATTATGGATATACCAGAAAATCAATGCTCATTGTCTCAGTCTTGAGAGAAACAATGGTAGGCACTATGGAAAGGGTAATCCGCAGCCTCGGCAGCGTTTGCGCCTCGCTTAATAACTTAGGCAAGTGCAGGCGCAGGTACACCGAAACGGTGTAATAACAAGCGGCGAAAAAACTAGTACTATATTATTATTATTATTGTCATTTCAATTTTCAAAATTGAGTCGAAATTATAAATTATAGCAATTATTGACTTTACAAATTTAGATTTTTGTTAGTATTAGGGTTAGAGTTCATTGCATTGTGGTGAATATTCAGCTGCTTAAGAAGTCGTCCGAATTTGTTTTTGGAGCAAGCTGGATTGTATCACTACAAATCATGCCAACATCCAATAAATCATTCATCGTCTCCAAAAAATACCTTGACTGGTAACCAATCATCCCCGCAAACCTTGAAGCGATCTGGTAATCCATCTAACTTCTTCACCTCCTCAGCAGTCAAATCCCAACCATCAAGCTCGTAGTTCTTCTCAATACGCTCCTTGTGTACAGATTTAGGAAGCACCGACCATCCTTTCTGGATACCCCACGCCAACAAGACTTGTTGAGGGGTCTTTCCTTTCGCCTTCGCAAGTGCGAGAAGGGTCTCGTCCTTGTAAAGTGGAGAGTTCGTGCTACCGAGACAGCTATAGCCGGTGGTATGAATGCCCTTTGAAGTGTTGTATGCCACAAGCTTCGGAGATGGGTTGTTTGGGTGAAGTTCGACCTGGTTGACAGCAGGAACAATCTATTTTGCTCAATTAAGGGATTTGAAAAGTCGAAGCTTGTGACTTACCTTTGTAGACGGATCATTGAGAAGTTTCTCCAAATTCTTGATACCAAAGTTCGAAACTCCAATGTTTCTAACCTTTCCGGTGGCTGGCAGCTTCTGCATCTCTTGCCATGTCTTAATGAAATCCCAATCAGGAAGGTGCTTTTTCAGGTCATTTGGGTCTGTAATTGTGAGGATTTAGGAGTCAGTATTACCATTCTGAAAAGTCTCAGAAGTATCGAGTCGATATAGGAGTTCAGAACAGTCAATGCCTCACAGCTCCTGAGACATTCTACAATAAGGGAACATGCTTCGAGATCACGTACCTGTGGAGCAAGGCCAATGCATCAGATACAGATCAACATAATCAGTACCCAGAGATTTTAGCGAAGAATCAATTCCCTCTTGAACTCTTTTATGCCAAGGGTTATCAAGCTTAGTAGTTAACCAAATTTCACTTCGTGGGACCCCAGAAGCTTTGATCCCAGCGCCAACTTCGGCTTCATTTCCATACGCAAGCGCAGTATCGATATGTCTATAACCTTTCCTGAGTGCAATCTCCACAGCATTTTCAACTTCATGGGGCTTTGATTGCCAAGTTCCAAGTCCAATAGCCGGGATTTTGGCCCCCGTGTTCAGGGTGTAAGTCTTACTGGCAGCAAGAGTATGTGAGCTATAGGTTCTCACAGAAGAAAAGTGGGATGTAAAGTGTATCAGTCTTCGCAGACTACTGCACTGATGTGAATTGGTGAGACAGAGAGTAGAGGACTTTGTACTCACGAGGTAGCTTTGGTAGAAGTCATGACTGTCTGGAATGTGGCGGGAGACTGGGATTAATTTTTTTGAGGGGAGTATGCTTTGAGAGCAACACTTGGAATGGAACCCCCCATTCTTATATATATTGGGGAAAGATAGCTCCCATGTCACTCCTATCTCCGCATCCCGCTGTGAAGAAAGGTTATCCTGAAATCTTGAGCAGCTCGGATCATTAGTGAGGGCCGGATTGATTGAATGTGACATGCGCACGAATCAGGTTGGTGAGAATCAGCCTTCAGTCGCCGACAGGACTTAGAATGACGGCTTCCCATAAAATTTATGGTTGGGACGTTGGTTAGTTTGGGTTCCCGAACCTCCGAGCAAACTTACTAAGGAATAAGTAGCTAAATCATGATTATATTATTATTTCCACATTAGGTAAATAGTAGGGGTTAAAAAAGCCCTAGTGGGAGACTTTGGTACCAGCCGCCAATCATATTTGGTCACGTGATGCATCCACATCTCTGACAGCGCCTGCGACTACCTATTTCGACGTTCCACTTCGTCAACATCTCATTAGCTTCAGAAACCATGTCTTCCGGTTTCGTATCAGGAGGCACTACTGATACCCCCATAGAGCGCAGCGATGAATGGCTTGCCGCCCAAAACGAGATAGAGGCAAACCGTCAGCGCCAGGCTGCAGAAGCAAGGCGATCTGATGGTCGGAGCTTGTATGAGACGCTCGAGGCGAACAAAGGTATTTCTATTACTTGCTATTGCTTTCGGGCTTTACAATATTACGTGGACTGATCACGCAGGGGTGCTTTGAATAAATAGCTGCCAAACAAGAAGCATTCGAAGAAGCAAATAGACTGAAGAATCAATTTCGCTCACTCGACGAGGATGAGATCGAATTCCTGGACTCGTTACTAGAAAGTACGAGAGCGGAGGAGGCAAGAGTCAAGAAAGAGACTAGAGAGGGATTAGAAGCTTTCAGACGCCAGCAGGATGAAGCAGACATGACGCGGAAGGAGAGTAACGGTACGACGAATACTGAAGATGGAAGTGCTATCATAGAGGAAGAACAATGGGTTGCTGCTGGACGGAAACGTAAGCGGGCAAAGGATAAGGAGGTGCTGAAGGGTGTGAAGATTCGGAGATCCTTGCCGTTTGAGCAACCCAGAGATTCCGAAGGTGCCAAGGAAAAGCCTGAGGAACTGTCTGCTTCAGTTCCAACACTATTATTGACTGAAATGCCATCCGAAGAGCCGAAAATTCATGTCCAAAATCAACAATCCGAGAGTGAAGACACTGCAGCTAAGAAAATACCATCTGGAGGTCTTGGTTTGGTTGATTATGGATCTGATGATGACTGATTGGAGAACGGGATCGTCTGGCGGTTATGGATCTTTCAGGCTGCTTCGGAGTTTAGTCAAGTTACTAAAAGCATTCTTCACCAAAAGAATTTACTCTGGACCAGGATTGTGACTTATTAATTTTACGCTTCTTTAGATATAGAGTAACAAGGCAGAACGTACACTCCGTTTAGAGGGCACCATTGTAATCTAAATAGCAGATACCTGCAACCATTTCATAGCTGAGACGAGAATCTCTCGCGAAAGCAATCATTAAATGCCATCCGTCATAATCATACATTCGAGCCCTTCATGCCTTCTCAGATTACTCGGATTGTTCTTCAATTTCCTCGTCGACTTTCTTCTTGGACTTCTTAAACTGCTCCTGGCCATCGGAAATATACGCCACTACCTTTTGTCCCGCGAAACTCCTCCCATCCATAAGATCAATGCATGCTTTGGCAGCCTCAGCATTGGCAAATCGTACACTCGCAATTCCTTCTTCCTCTAAATCAAAAAGTACCACGTTCGTGACTTCTCCAAGTTTGCTACATTCCTCTCGAATATCCTCCTTGATGTCCAGTATTGCAGCTGAGTCTTCGGCCAGTTCTTGAAGCGTGAACATGTGTTTCAGAATAACCACTTTGTCCCACTTTGAGCTCGTTCCCGCAATGACTGACGGTTCGTCATCGCTCCAATCAGCTAATCGAGCGTCGAGCTTTTGAGTCTTTTTGATGATCTTCTGCTTGTTTTTTATGCTCGTCTTTGGTTTCTCCTTTTCCCGACCTTCGTCGTCATTGTACTGGACTTTCTTATAACTTGTGTCCGCTGCCTGAACCCTCATTTTCCCACTTGACTGTCCATTGCCTATTCGGAAATCAGTTTCATCTAATAGAGTGATGGCCATTTCCACCGAAGGTGCTTTGAAGAAAACAATAAGCGCGTCTCCCTTAAATTCGCCATTTTCGTCAGTATAGAGCTTTATCCGGGGCTTCCCACTGTCGATTTCTTCAGCAATGACTCCACATTTCCGTGAGAATAAATCGTGCACTTCCTCTACCGTAACATCGAATGGTAGCCCTGTTACATACACGGCGGTATTGGCGCGAGGTGGTAAAGGAGCTTTAGTTTTCTTGGGAGCTTTGGCTGCTCTTCCATTTTCCTATAACGGTTAGCTAGTGTCAATTGATATGTTTGAGAGACCTGAAAGGATGGACTCACGTCTTCTCCGTTCACATATTCCTTCTTCCTTTTTCTCTTCATTGCTTCTACAGGCTCACTCTCATCCACTCCAGATACCCGATATGCCTTCTGTTGCTCTTCTAGTAATGCCTCATCAAGAATAGGTAGCCATCTCTTCATGGCGTCGTCAAATTCGAACTCGGTGCCATCTTCTTGGACTAACAAGAACTTTTTGTCGACTTTGGAAAATGATATCCGGTCATCGGAGTCGAAGTCCTCAGAATTTGTGGGGAATTGAGCCACGATACCTTCACTTCCTTGTCTTTGCTCCATAGTTGCGATGTTGGTACGTTTTTGGGTGATGTTACCTTCAGCTGGAAAATAGAGTAGTGGTCAAGATGATGCTTATGCCTCACAAACAAGGCCTCAAACCCATTCTTTCTCAGCCTTGCCAAATCGTCGTGGATTTCAAGCATATTTAGTTATTGTCGACGTTGAGCTGTAGATCTTGCAATCTTGCCACGAAATGTCTCAAAAATGTGTCCACCAGTCTTGTGGCAAAATATATACTGATCCAAATGAAGAATGCCTATATCATCCTGGCCCACCAATCTTCCACGAAGGACAGAAAGGTAAGAATATCCCCTGCACTTCGCTCAAACAAGTTGCTCTCGGGAAAGGAATTAGACCATTGATCGATTGTCCCAGGATGGAAATGTTGCAAGCCCCGCGTTTTGACCTTTGACGAATTCCTCTCTATCCCACCGTGTACCACGGGCAAGCACTCTATCACGGATCTCCCTCCAACCCTCGAGAAGAAGACTCCCGATCCGACTGCATCAACTCCAGCACCAGCTTCTGAAGCTCTCAGAGCTCCTGTTGCTTCACCCCAACCTACAGCTACCCCGCCCCCACCAGCACAAGAATCCGAAGACGACGATCCAAGTTTAGAGGTGCCTACTGGTAAAACTTGTAGGCGGAAGGCATGTGGATTTCAATACAATGGTCAGAGTAGAGAGGACGAGAAATGTATTTTCCATCCTGGGGCGCCAATTTTTCACGAGGGTAGTAAGGGTTATACGTGTTGCAAGAGACGAGTGTTGGAGTTCGATGAATTTATGAAGATTGAAGGTTGCAAGACGAAAGATAGACACCTATTTGTTGGCAGTGGAAAGGTGAAAGGTGGGAAAGAGGGTAGTGGAGAAGTGGTACTGGAAACTATTAGGTAAGTTACATTCTTACTGATCTACAATCACCTGGTATTTAAACAAATTATCATAGACACGACTTCTACCAAACTCCAACAACAGTAATCGCATCATTCTTCCTAAAGAAAATCAATAAAGGAACCGCTGCAATAGATTTTGTCTCTCCACACGAACTCTCCCTCGACCTGCCTACAACCGACAATCCTCCAAAGCGATATAAGGCGGTGGTCCCTCTCTTCGGTCCGGTAGATACAACCGCGTCGACATCCAAGATTATGGGAACGAAGCTAGAAGTTACTTTTGTGAAGGCGGATTCAGCATCATGGCCTGTTCTCAGAAGTGATGAGCAGAGAACCGGGGAAATAATCCAGGTTGGGAAAGCCGGGAGAGCATAATACCTTAGAGTATCTTGTGAAACTAGAAGAAGTTTCCCTGTACAATTTGCAATAGAGAAATTAAATCAAGTAGAATGTGACTTGATTGTTGCATTAATTTGCTTTCACTACTCCGTATCTGAGCATGAGTTAACGTTCGTTGATTGTGCTTCTTTGGGATTAGTGGCAGAAGGAAAGGCGGAAGTCATGAAGAGTTCTGGATCAGGAGGAGCGGAAACAGATGGGTATTGAACGATTAGGCCGCCGTCCCCCTCGAATTTCAACATTTTTGCTCCCTCTGGCAATCGTGCAGGCATGGCCGACCATTCAAGCAACGGATGGCCTTTGGTAGTCATGCCGACTAGAACAGCTGAAGCGTCTCCCATTTCTTCGCTTCGGATTGGTTTATTAAGAAACTGGAGTGTGGCGCCCGAACTACAAAACTAATTAGTAAAAGTCGTTCCATATAAGCTTAAGAATAACTTACAGACATGGTCGTTCAAGGATCCCTTTTTCGATGTCGCTATTGTTGTCCGGTTCGGGGGTTTCTGGAGTTGCACTATGCCCCCTTCGGCCTTGGCCGACTCTTCTGCACCCACTTGCACATAAAGTGTGAATGAGGTGGCCCAGAGTAGTGATGATGAGAACCGGAGTCCCAAGAGCGATAGCCCAAGGGGGGTGCTGTTTATCGACCAAATGATAAGACTGATTGATTGTGATTCCTAGCATTGCAATAACGGCACCCACTTCAAACGTTGTCCAGAATGTCCAGTACAAAAATGCGAAAGCTTCCATATGACAGAATTGAAGATCTGCACATACGAGGGCGGCAAAACATAAAGCCACAATACTAATCGCCTGGCAAGTACATGTAATTGCTATACAGCGTTTGTGTAATTCTCTAACCTTCTGTTTTTGTTTCGCAGTGCTTCTCATATTTAGTCCTCTGTAGAAGTCAGCAATGTTAGATCCAAGTTCCAAAGATGATTGACCTACCCTGAGGCTGTAGTGGACTTGTGGAAGGCTGACGCAGTAATGTATAGAAGTATCCATATCAACAAAAATAGGATGGCGTAGAGAAATATAGCTCCTACTTCAGGCAGATGCTCCATAAGACCACTGTAATTGTGGCATCTCATTTTTTCTTCTGGTGTTTGAGGCCACCGCATGTTGTTAATTTATTCCTCGTAAGATATTTGTAAAATATATTGATCTGGATGTTCGGGTCGTACGGCTTGGAAGTGAATTTAGAACGACCGAGGTTTGAAAGGGGATGGATTGATCAGGGAAAGGAGTTATTGTGAGGGCGCCCGCTTCTAGTGAAGGAAAGGGCAAAGGGGATGGTAGGAATTTGTAGATGGGTAATCAGATTACCTAGTTATGGATCTAGAAAATGCGGAAGCTATGACATATTCTGTCAGCTTAAAAGGCGATGTTGCAACCGTTACCACTCTGTACCCCAAAGCGATAAAGGATATCTATCCTTGGTTGATCCATTATTGTACGAAGCGTCACAGCCCCATTCTCTCTTTGCCGCCTTCCATCCCTTCCAGTAAATACAATATGATACACGAGGTATCTCCAGACAGGACAGCACCTAGGAGATTGTATGCAAGACGTCCAATCCAGAGAACATATGCCATTGCAGCCTATGACTTTACCAAAGATTCTCAATCTCTGCGTGTCATTGACACTTGGCCTGATGAGTTCACAAATTGTTGAGATTGCGATATCATGTACATCGTGCTTCGATGGTGTCTATAACTCGAAACAGATGATACGTTAATTGCTCGAAGTATCCCACAAGGTTTCTCAGCCATCTCTCCAGGTCACATGATGTATGCTGATATATTCCTCACTCCATACCTTCCATTAGCTCAACACGATCGAGAATCATGCCTTTATATCCAATCCATTCTCTTAAGGCATCCCAATCTTCACCTTCTTCCTCACCTCTTCTCCAAGTCTCCCGAAACCCCCAAGCTCCAGCTATCTTGTCAATCGCAGCTCGCTCTTCTTCGCGCATCCACCGCTCTCTTAGTTGTATGCCTGGGGCCCAGGTAACACGATCCATTTGGTCATTCGCCGTGGTAACTGCAACGACTCCTATAATGGTCGTAAATCCTACATAGGCCAAAATTCCTGTAAATGCAAGACTGGTAGCCAGAGCAGTGTCCATGGTAGTTTGAGATGCAGCCAGCTTAGAGGCGATGACATATGCTGCGAATGGTGCTGCAGTCAACCCAATTGATGGAACAAGAGCTTTCCGAATGAACTTAGCACGACGGAAGGCCTTAGTAGTATAAGTGCTCTCAATAAGGTCCATTGCAACGCCCAATTGTCTGGTATCAATGGCGGCTTGCAGAGCTCGATTTGCAACAATAGTTGGTATGGCATTGGCGCTTTTGTTTGGATTTTGCCTGGAATATCGTATGGGAGATGTTCCTTCCTGGGGCAGTGGCTTATTTGCATACAAATGAAAGACTTCTGGAAATGTCCCTGGCCGGCTTAATTTTGACTGGACATCAACATATGCTTCTAAGACCTCAGGAGATATGAAAACATGGGGATGCTTGACAATTGAATGTGCTAGGTTTGATAACTCGCTGGCAATTTGAGGGTTTGGTGGGGTGATGTTCTGCCGCCGGCTATTCTTTAACTCGTCCAAGGAGAGTAATGCAGATGCTGCTGCTCCATTTTGCTTCTCCACTGTAGGTCCAACAAGCTCATCTGCGATCCCGTCGGCTACGGACTTACAAAACCCAAGTACAGAGACAATGTCACTGGTAGAAGGTGCCTTGGGCAATGACAGTAATGTATCGGTAGCATCTTTCGCCCTTTTCAGCTGCGTTATAAGTTCAGCCCCTGTGAAATGTCGATTTGGATTGGCTGATTTGGCGCTAGAATCCTTTGGTTGAATTTTTGATAGTTTGGCCGAGGTGCGAAAAGAAGATTTAATTGTTGCAGATTGCCTGTTCAGTTTCTGCGATGTAGTGAAGGCACGGGAGGTGCTGATAGCTTTTGGCTTTCGATATGGGTATCTCACGACGGATTGTCTTGCTCTTACGAAATTACAGAGCTGGCATATATCTGTCCTGTGGTTTAGGACTCGTAGGGACATATTTTCTGATTTATATGCTCGATGGGGCTCCAATTGGCGTTGATGGTTCGAATTACTTATCAGTTTCTCATGATCTTGTCGTTGAAGGTCCCTTGCATGCTGACTAAAATTTGAGGCTGCACCTGCGCCACAACTTCACAAGTCAAGACTCAAGGCATCGATGTCTAGTAAATCCATAATCGAGGAGTACTTCTCATATTTGCGACTACCTGCAATGTACAAAGCCTGAATTAAATCTGCGTCTGTCTTTATGCGTCGATAAATCCTTGGATCAAATTCCTGTTGCGAGTCTCAATCTCACATCAAATCAGAGTAACTCTACTATTCACGACAATGCCACCTCCTCCACCCCCTCCTCCTCCGATGATGGGAGGACCGCCTCCTCCTCCCCCATTACCATCCGCCGACTTACCAGCGAGACCACCCGCTGGTATTGGAAACAGGGTAAAGTCCCTCCCGTCCTACTATGCTCGATTCAAACACAATAGACTTACGTTAAGTAATTTTATTATTCTAATGTTCTTTTAGGATGGGCTTCTCAAAGATATTACGAAAGGCAAACAACTTAAGAAAGCAGTTACAAACGATAGATCAGCTCCTATTGTAGGAAAGCCATCGGGGAGTTCAGGGCCATCTCCAATAGGGGGAGCTCCCCCTGTACCAGGCGGTCTCGCGCCACCCGTTACCAGCCCAGGAAGCAGAGCGCGAAGTAATTCCGATCAAAGTGGCAGAGATAGTGGGGTATCTGGGGTTGAGCAACCGCCTCAGTTAGCAGGTCTTTTCGCTGGTGGAATACCGAAACTGAAGAAGAGAGGAGGCGGCGTGGACACAGGAGGTGAGCAGAGCATGTGAATAAATGAGACTCCAATTCTAACATCTTATATCCAGCAAACCCCGACTCTTCATACACATCTGACCCCGAATCGTCACGAAGCTCTGCCCCCAAACCACCAGGAATGGCAGCACCAAGGCCACCTACAGGGGCTGCCCCAGCAATACCAGGGATAAGACCAGCATCACAGAGTGTGTCCAGTTCTCCAGTTGTAGTGCCATCTATTGCAATGCTTCGAAAAAATTTCGGGAACACAGGACCAAGGCCTATATCTTCGGCTTCAGCACGAGGACCGCCACCCCCGATCGGAAAGAAACCGCCACCTCCGCCAACGATGCGCAAACCTTCCATGCCAACTCCTCCTCAAGCTCCTCAAGCCCCACCTCCTCCTCCATCATCCTCAGCCCCACCTCCTCCAGCTGCTCCACCTCCACCTCCAGCATTAGCCCCACGCCCTCCAGTAAATGGTCCACAACGCTCTCAAGCTCCTCCTCCACCACTATCTCCACCCCCTACAAACGGCCCAAGTCTTGCAATGCAAGCAGCAATTAGAGCTGCAGGCCAGGTATCTCCTTCAACAGCACCACCTCCTCCTCCTTCAAATGACCCGTCGCCAAATTCTTCATTTATGGCTCCCTCACCGTCATCGTCTGCACCACCAACTCTAACATCTAGGACTCAACAGCCTATGAGATCTATGCTGGACCCGAGTTCATATACATTGTCATCAAATGGAGCCCTACCCAAGAGCCCAAGTTCGAACAGGGGTTCAGAGAGGATGGTAATCAATGATCCAAGATGGAGATTCCAGGACGAGTCGATGTTGCCCAAACCAAGAGATTTCATCGGAGGACCTAAGAAGTATCGGGCAGGTCGTGGAAGCAGCGTGCCATTGGATTTATCTGCTTTACAATAGGAAAATGGAGCACTTCATGAAAATCATGAAAAGAAATGGAGTTATTCGGAGTTATGATATCAAATTGTTGGCGAAAGGGGGAAATGATAGAATAGTGACCTCGAATATCAGGAATAGTTGGTTACGGGGCCCTCAGAAGCCTGCTCTTGTATAGCAGCCAATCATAATCCGGATTATAAAATGCTCTATAGCTCAAATTAATCCTATCTGTAATTATATACCCGTTTTTAGTCACGCCGACGGTTGTTATATCCAAATTCTATAGTTAGAACTCCTTGGGAATCTTGTTACGATATCCAAATTCACATTTTAGTATTGTTACAGCCTCTATTTATTAATTCTCGCACGTATTGGATTTGGAACCATTAAGTAGATATCAAAAATAATTACTTTGCAAGATATATTTTACCCTTAAACAAAATCAATCGCAGATTCAAAACTTTCGAGCATTAATAGCAAGAGACTGTAGCACAAGGAGGGGACATGACATTTATTGGTTTTAGGCCCTTGTTTTCACGCAGTAATTGGGATGGACTGTACTGTACAAGCTCCCCCCTTACGCAAAACACCAACTATGATGGATGATTGAATGGCAAGGAAGAGAGTTGCCATCATAAGAACTTGCATTGATAGCTCCGTCCATGTTTGTTGAGCGTGAAACGTTAGACATGGGAAATGTAGTGAGAATACGGCAATAAAGCCAATATTCTAGTATCTTATATCTTATATTAATCTATGTTCCAAAGCAAAAATGGCATAACTATTACGCACTAGTAGCAAGCCGCAACTTCCAGATTACCGACCCTTTGTGACGACTTCGAGGGCACACAAGCCGACAACCATGCTAACGGAAGGCGGATATTTAATAAAGGCGATCAAAGCGGGAGTATTATGACGGCCGGGGGGGGGAGGGGTCGACATAGACTAAATGATATTGTAAGGGACTGGAGACGTAAAAGAGAGAGTGTCGGGACCAGCGGTCGGCGAAGGTATTAAGAGGTAGCGGGAAGAAGGAATGGGCAGTAACAAGCTGATGCTCAGCAAATTTTCCCAACCGTGAACGGCGAGTACAAGATCCTAACTTTTCCTGCGGGTCTTTCGCGCATCGACAATACCTACCGGCGTTCGGCTCCGACGAGTCCCCCTGTGGCCACGTACACCAGACTCACCAGTATCCTCACTCGCCTCAAGTGGAAGCCATGTCTCTTCTGACGATTGCGGCGGGGTTACAAGAGGGAATCTTTGACCATTGGGCGAAATATTTCTATTATTCGCAGTGGAACCTTGTAAAGGATCTTCCTCATCATTTGCCGGAAAAATCGCATATGGCGAAACGTGAACACTGCCTGCAGCGAAAATTTGCACGAACTCGTCCTGATTGATTTCTTGGAAAATGGCGGAAGGCGTATATGTTGCCTAAAGCGTGTTGATTATTTGTTAGAAAACCCGTCAAGTGCTCCGCCAGTAATTGATTGCTTGGGTTCTTTTCGTCATCAGAGCCGTAAGAATTATAGTCAGTGGGGCCTGCAGTCTCGGGTGGTATATTTGGCAAGACAAAAGATTGGTGGTTTGCTGATGAATTCTTGTTTAGCTCGTTCCTTAGTGTTTCTGAGGCTTTTTTGGCATCATCCTGCATATTTCTTAACCGTCGTCGGCTTTTTTTGAAATCCTCGTAGGTTGATATAAGAAAAGAGCAAGAGTTAGGATATATGTGATATTTAACTTTTTCGTCCTGGGATTTAGATGAATAGTGATCAAAGATATTAACGGTAGTACCATCGGTAGTAAAAGTTGAAATAAATGCATAACCAGCAGGGTCAGGATTGTTAAGAAATGAAAATACTTTGTTCCTATTATAGACCATACAAGCACCATCATATGCTGCTCGAGTTTGTGTTAATACCATATTCTTCCCTGGCCCTTTCCATTCTCCGGCTAAATGTGGTAAAGTAATAGTGTGCGGACCTAAAGTAGGAACGATGGCTCTACCAAGCTGTTGACGAACTGGGAAAGGGTTAAACTCTGGCAATTCTAATCCTTCAACCATATCTGGTTGTGCAGCTGAAAGCCCATTGTTAAATCCAACGTTCTTTGGAAAGGCATTAAACACTTGATTGTATACTTTGCTGTAGTTCGAATCTACCTCGTCGTACTCCTTGAATAGCTGGGATGTCTGAAGCAAAATTGTCTGTTTATTACAAGCTGTCCGTATTTTATGAGCAAATTTCCATAATCCGATTCGCTGGGTGATGCCGTATCTCGGCTCCTGTCGATACGCTCTTGACGAAATTTCAGATTTGTATTTGGTTTAGAGCTGTCAGGATCGAGGATACCGTTGTCGAAAGCAATACCCTGAAAGCCCGGATCCGTTGTAGAAATAGATTGTTTTGATCGAGTTGACTTGGTCTCAAAGTCCGAGATATTTGATTTCGATTGATGTTTTTGTAAACCCAAATTCTCGTTGCTGGTTGTGGAAGGCAAGCATCCTGTAGACTTTTCCCCAGTAGACTTTCCTTGTTGTTTTCCCATATCTTCGAGTGCTTTTAAGGTTTTGTTTTTGGTTAAACGAGCACGTTTAAGATGTCTTTCGCCATTGGTATCGATAGATATGGTAGGTCTTCGTTTTTGGGTCCGGAGATTATGGCTTTGCAAAGAAAAATGATCCAGCATATTACATATAAATTAGTACATTGCATGCTAAAAATAATAATTATAACTAACCTTGAACCTGTGATTTTGAATTTACCGGTGCTGATACTTCGATAGGATCCAAGATTGGGACATGCGTATATAAAATGGCTTCAAAAGGCTGTGAAATCTGAGGATCTGTTGTTTGTCGCTCGAGAGGGCTTTGGGATTTGTTGCAAGTCTCTAAAATATGTGGTATTAATACAGAGCGCTGTCTTGATTGTATCCGGGAGCTTCGTCTCCGCGATACTAATCTAACATTAATATTCTCAAAATCATGGTAGAGAAAAGAAATGGCGCCAACCAGAGGGGGGCAATCGTTGAGGAGCTCGACGCCTACGAATCCGTGCAGATGATGGACTCATGAAAGAAATATATAACTGTGTAGCTGTGAGGAGAACGCGGTATTGATGGTTGATGTTGGGTGAGGAGGGCTGGAATTTCAGACAGAGACGTGGTATTTAGTGCTGGTGGTGATATTAGTGCTAATTAATTTTGCTAGCGGCTCTAGACCAAAACATATGCTACTATAGCCGGGCTATTCATAGTTTGATTGAACACAATAGTACCAGGCAGCAGTAGCATGAGCGGTTAAGCCAATATGACCAAGATATTGTAATCTAGAGTAAACGTCATGTACCATTGATGTTTGTCGAGCCGCTTATTATCGCCATACAGCTCTATCTTTACTACCAATTGTTGTTATTAAGTGTAAATAATTTATTAATATTATTGGCCTTAGGAGAATGAAAAGATTTTTATCATATTAATTGTTTCCACCAGTTACCAAGCTCCAGGGTATGTTAAAAATATAAATATATTTATTAATAAAAGTTAAGTTACTGGATTTTGGAAATTCTAACCCTGACTATTTATTTACTTGTGCTCACAAAAACCTCCATATAAATCAGTAAATAACCTATTGCTTAATAAAAAATAAAATAAAATAATTTCTTCAGTGCAATACTGCTTCCACCGACTACGAGGCTACCTAGACCGTAGCGTGCCGATGATTACCTAAAATAACCATAAAGAACAGATCTACCGAGATCTGGTATTATATATTATTACAACAACGACCTCGAATAGCTCGCCTCTCCAACCACGTCCCCAATCTCCTCCTCTGCACATCGGTGCGCAATTGCTTTTCCTCCGTTCATACCTGGATTTGATCTCCTCGAGCCTTGAGTGGATAGGAACTCTACCAGCGGGACAGCGACAATGGCACAAATTCGTGGAACAGCTGGTTATAATCTCGGAGGCCAATCGTCATTTGGGGGCCCAAGCAGAGGAGATACGATGAACGACCCAAGCCCTCTCGATGCCATCAGAGAGCAAACGAGCAAAATTGAAGACTTTTTGGATACTTTGAGCGATCCTATCAAGCCGTATGTTATAATCACTCTTTGTACGCGAGACCTGTAATTGCTATGGGTCTTCGAGTGTCTATTAACCATTTTATTAATACGTCAATGTGTAGGTATTTGCCAGCGATAGGGCGCTTTCTTATCGTTGTGACATTCTTGGAAGATGCGCTAAGGATCATAACACAATGGAGCGACCAACTTTCATATCTCCACGATTATCGACATAGTATGTCGACGCTCGACTTGTGCTGGCAAAGCTGATAATGGTATAGTTCCTTATGGCCTCACACACCTATTTCTAATTGTTAACGTCCTCGCGATGACATCATGTTCCATACTCGTCATTACACGAAAATATTCTGATTATGCTGTCGGGGGGTTGATTGGGGTTGTTGTTACTCAAGCTCTTGGGTATGGGCTCATCTTCGACTTGAACTTCTTCCTTCGCAACTTGTCCGTCATGGGTGGATTACTGATGGTATTATCCGACTCGTGGGTTCGAAAATCGAAGGCTTTCGCTGGTCTACCCCAAATCGATGAGAAGGATCGCAAGATGTACTTCCAGCTTGCTGGCCGCGTCTTATTAATATTCCTCTTCGTTGGCTTCGTGTTCAGCGGGACATGGAGCATCTGGAGGGTTATTGTTGCACTTTTGGGCTTCGTGGCTTGTGTGATGGTTGTGGTAGGCTTCAAAGCTAAGTTCAGTGCCATCATGTTGGTTGTGATCCTTAGTATTTTCAATTTATTGGTCAACAATTTCTGGACGGTATGGTCCCTTACTCTATATGAGGAAGTTAAGCTAATATCATTTACAGCTTCACGAGCATCACCCCCATAAAGACTTCGCTAAATACGACTTCTTCCAGATCCTCTCTATTGTCGGAGGACTTCTTCTACTTGTGAACAGTGGGCCGGGTAAATACAGTATTGACGAAAAGAAGAAGGTTTATTAGATGAGGGGAGAGATACGGGGACGGGGATCATATGTCAAAAGTAAAGTTCTGGAAATAGGGAAAATGGATGCCCTGCATTGGCGGAGTTAGACTCGCGTGCAACTACAATCAATCCTTATCGAATAGATAGATGATTAGTAGCTTTAAACCACGATTATAGCATACACATCTCGAATGTAAATTTCAAGCCTTGAAATGTATACAATCGTTCCGTGCCTGATCATGACCCAAAGCCTTAAAAATATGGTCTATCTTACTACATGAATAGCCTCATATTTTGGACTTGGGTAAGGGAATGTCTCTCGTTATCAAAATTCCCATAGAAGACCAAGTCTTTCAGGCAGTACGGGACACAATCTTAATGACCTCAAATTCAAGAAGTGTTCGTTATGGGCACATTGTGACATGATCAATGAGAGGTCTCCCAAAACCCTGTTGCGCGAATAAACTCCACAAAATATCTTGATCTACCTAGCACCCACCGTTTCGAGGCCTGTGCCATGCAAACTGTCAGTACTGTAACTGACTGTAAGGCTGCTAAAACGACGTCTGATTCAAATTGATGGGTAGCTGTCCCACGTCAGCCACACCCACTCTTTCATGCATGATGATCCGCACGCGCGGCAAAAGAAGAAAATATGAAACTTGCACTCATTCAGCCTTATATTAACACATATCAAATACACTTACTCCTGAACGCTTTTATTTTTTCGAAGGCATATATATACGCTGCTTCCAGAGGTCTCTATTACCTGCCGTTTTCACCTTTTGACCGCTCTATGTGCCGGCCCACCCTTGAGATATTTCACCTCTCGGTGGTAAGAGTCCACTTCCACACTCATCGTCCAGAATGGCCGAAGTCCTCGGAACGGCACTCGGAGTGATAGGCGCCGTGGGAGTGCTGGGCCAAATATTCGATGGCTGTATAAAAGCGTATTCAATATTCACGACAGCCAGCAACCTTGGACGAGATTCCGAACGACTGGTGTGCAAGATCCGGATCGAGGAGATGCGGCTCCTCGTCTGGGGGCGGGAATGGGGCGTGGTAGAAGGGCGATTGGAAGCTCATCTGCAAGCCGAGAGCGCGGCGGGCAATGAGAGGATGCGGCAGTTGGCAACTCAGATCCTCACCCAGCTTTACCAAACCATCACGGATTTCAATAAGTTGCAAGATCGGTACGGGCTGAGAGAGGAGCCGACTAGCCCTTTGAATGAGAAGGCCGCTGCCCAGAACAGGGGTGAGAGTCCGGGCGTTACGAGTAGATTGAGGAATGAGCTCCATCTGAGAGCTAAATGGGTCATTGCTGATAAAGAGAAATTCACCGTCTTGCTGAGAGATTTGAAAGATTATAATGATGGCTTGGAACAGTTGTTTCCGGCTTCGAGATTGGCCACGCTGCAGAGGACGTGGACGAATGAGTTGTTGCAAGATGCACATAGGGACATAGGAAAACTAAGTCTGTTAGAAAATGCAAGTAGTGGGGTTTATCCGCAGTTAAATGCCTCGGCGTCTCTGAAACAGCTGAGGATTAATTTGGATACGAAATCTAATGCGAGTTTTAAACCTACGGTTTCTTTAAAGGTTCCGAGGGCCATGCTATCAATTTCGGGGAATGACGCGAGACGGGGTGAGGGCATGTATCAGAATCCTGGAACTTTTAGAAAGGAGGATGTTATTATTGAATGGGTAGAATACGATAGGGAGGATCCGGATGCCAGGTTTAATCACATTCGACGAATTGATGATCTCGCGAGGATGATTCACAGCGCCTCTGACAGACATCCAGATCTTCACACAATAGATTGTTTGGGATATACGGATGATACATCAACTAGTCGATATGGACTGATATACAAAGCCCCTCAAGCATCATCATCCACACTCAATACCCTGATCAGTAGTAATGATCTTAGGACTCCTGATCTCGGTGATAGATTTAAATTGGCTCACACACTTGCCGTGGCTCTGTGGTCTCTTCACTCGCTGGATTGGCTCCACAAGTCAGTATGCAGTATGAACATCCTATTCTTCCCTTCAGCATTTTCTTCCCCTGAAACAAAACCTACTACTATGGCAGCACTTATTCCAGACATTTTGAATCCGTGCCTTTTGGGATTCGACGCGTCGAGACCGGATGACATGAGCGAGATGTCCGTGGCTTCGAATAATACTACTGTATTCGACCTTCATCGGCATCCTGACTCCTTGAATGGTATGTCGAGGAAGCCTTATTGCAAAAGCTTTGACATATACAGTTTGGGTCTGGTACTGCTAGAGATAGGATTGTGGAAAACTCTACAGACGTACCATAAATCCCACTATTCAGTGGAAAGATTTAGGGACAAAGTTGTAATCCAAAATTTGGTTCCGAACCTCAGTAGCAAGACCGGGAGATTGTATAAAGAAGTTGTAGAATGCTGTTTATGTGCGAAGGACGATCTGACGGGCCAAGAGGCTGGGCAGTTGATGGAGTATGTAGTGGGGAGTCTAGAGAGTTTGCGGGTATAGACCATAGAACGAGTATTAAGCCAATAATTAGAGATGATTCTCTCCAGATATGACACACTTTGGAAGAATTGAAGGTCATTCCCGGCATCGGGGCAGTCTGTAGCAGTTCTCTTCAATTCTTTACTTAGACCGTAACTTCTTCCGTCCACGTATTGTCTTCGAATATAGAGAGAAATCCCAAGTACTAGACCGTGAATAGATCGGAATCTATCATGAAACTTTTGAAACAATTTGGAAGTTCCAGAGAAGTGATCTAGCCATATCTTGGAATATGATTTTGGTAGTGGGATGTTTGTTTTGAAGCTAGTTGTCGAATATGATAATGCTTCCGATGCTTTTGACTGTTCGTTTGGCGCCAGCTGTCCAGTCACCGGTAATGAATTAAGCAATGATAAGTGCATCAAGTGCAAATTTTGCCATCTTAAAAATCTCTATACACGTCTGGCTCTTTTCTCCATTACTGCAAATCCTAGCGCCACGGTCGAATTGCCCATAAGTTTCTACATCGAGAGTCCCATCGGCCAGCTGAGCATTCAGCCATTCATGGCGATCCTTTTGGCGTTTCTCTGCATCATCAACAAGACCTCTCAAACCCCTGACTGAGAGCCCTAGCTCTTCATAACCATATATGTCAACCTTTAACAAAGCTCGGATAGACGATCGCCATTGTGCTGGAGGCATTTCCGTATCGTTAGCAACCCACCCACAATCACCAAAAGTCTCTTCTGCGCACGGATCTCGTGTACCCAACCCCCCATAGTGGAGGAATTCGAAGACTTTTGTTTCGCCAGCTGCTACTGCTGCATTTGTCTCGGCATCCACTAGATCCAACAATCTGAGATAGGCGTTCGTTATGGTCGGTAGAATGGTACCTAGAAGCATCATATTTTGAAATGTCTCTATACCTGGCGAGACCTTCGTCAATAAAGTTAGGCCACAGTGAGGACAGCGTAGCGCTTCGGATGCTGTGCGAGCGGCTCCACGAACAGTCGGAAGTGCGGTCGAGATATCACATGGAAGATTCTGCAATGCCGAGAGGGCAAGATACATTGCAGCGAGACAGCTGCACGGTGATGCCGTAGTCTGTGGAGAGGTTTCCTCCTTCTCACTGTCTGAAGTAGAGGGGTTAGAGGTAGAGCTTGATGGTAACGACATCTCATCAATGGAAGTTCCACTGCTACTATCGAGATTCAGGTTGTCGAAATTGATGGGTGGAATTCCAACCATCCCAAATTGGAAGACCAGTGGCATGGTAGTCTTGGGAATCTGGGAGTATTCTATGCTGTCTCCAGGCAGAGGTGCAAAAGATGGTAGATCAGATACAGCGTAAGGCTCCGCTGTATTCACATCATCGTAAATATCAAAGTCGTCAACAAGAAATCGCTGAGGACCAAAGCTTTGAGTACTAGGTCCTAGTTCGTCTTGGGAGGCTTGTAAGAATTGCCTCTTGCGAGGCCTACCCATTTGCTTCTGCTCCGAATAGTGGCATATAATATGCTCTCGCTTGCAGCGCTCACAGCCATCGGGGTCTTTTGAACAGGCAAGCTTTCGTGATCCTTCAATTGATCAGTATGTGTAACCAGAACAAGCAACCAGGGCATCTCACTACATTCATCACAAGCACGATGCTTATTAGCACTATTGGCTGATTTCAGGATCGAACTCATGGTTCCTACCAACCACGAGGTAACACAAAACGAGGTTTCAAAGTAATGTAAGCAGATCTTGACCGTAGGCAGAATTCAAATAGCGGATCCAGCCGCCCACGTGATATGAGCTACGTCCGAGTCGGATGGAAAAAACCAGTTGGTCTGCACGGAGAAGAACAAAGGGTACAAATATAAGCCCCCGTACTGCATTAATGTAGGTATTAGGTAATACACAAATTTTAAATTCTGCTATATATTACCACCGTAAATCGAAATTTAAGAGTTCCGCAAGGATAACAGGTAAAGAAAATAGACGCGCGGCTAGCGAACCGCTAAGATAAGCCTTATCGGAGTAGCTACAGATTTATTTTTCAAACTCTCCACACGAAAATTCAAACTGGTCATCTTGATATTCCCCAGATACCTATGGCGCCAACAACGACGGATCGGAAGCGCAAGGCAATTACTCGAGATGTACCGGAGTCGTCTGATGTTGAATCGGAAGCCGAATTTGGAGATGGCCTGCTAGAAGGCATCCTGTCGCAGAGTGAAGATGATTCGGAAAATGATAGTGCGGGGGATAGTGAGGACGAGGAGGGAGAATTAGAAGAGTTGGAAGAATTAGCAAGTAACGAAATACCATCCGAGAGCGAAGGAAGCGGAATTAGGGGAAACGATCGTGCTTTACTTAAAACGAATGAGACGAAGATCGCCGCCATAAAAGAACTCATTCCATTTGCTGTAGACGATGAGGATAAGCCAAATTATACGGTTACGACGGACGCCAATGGAGGAGAAAGATATGTGTATGAAGAGATAGATCCTGTGTATGATTCGGACGACTCAGATGCTCCTATCACAACAAACACAATTGGAAATATTCCTCTCTCATTCTATGATTCTTATCCACACATCGGTTATGATATCAATGGGAAGAAGATCATGCGGCCTGCTAAGGGGGAAGCTCTAGATGCTTTACTAGATAGCATAGAAGTTCCTAAGGGATGGACAGGTCTCACGGACCCCGCAACAGGCAAACCCCTCAATTTGAGTCAGGACGAACTCGAGATTTTGCGCAGAATACAGACGAATGAAATTCCAGAAGAAGGATATGATCCTTACCCTGTAGGTAATACGTATTGCTATCTGTTGAACTCTTACTGACGTTAAAAGGCTACTGTTGAGTACTTCACTGGAATTGAAGAAATTATGCCACTAAGTGCTGCTCCTGAACCAAAACATCGTTTCCTCCCCTCCAAGCATGAAGCGAAGAGAATTATGAAAATTGTTCGTGCTATACGAGAAGGTAGAATATTACCATATCGACCACCGGAAGAACGTGAGAAGGAGGAAGAGGAGGAAGTCCATTACGATATTTGGCAAGATGAGCAACCTCGACCCGATCATGTCATGAATATTCCGGCACCCAAAACCGCCCCTCCTGGATATGATATGAGTTACAATCCACCACCTGAATATCTTCCATCAAAAGCCGAGAAACAAGAGTGGGAGTCTACGGATCCTGAGGACCGAGAAAAGGAATATCTACCTACCGGATATGATTCGTTACGAAAGGTCCCTGGGTACGAGAAGTTCATCAAAGAAAGATTTGAAAGATCCCTAGATCTTTATCTGGCACCCCGAGTTCGGAAAAATAGATTAAATATTGACCCCGCTTCTCTTCTTCCTAAACTACCACGACCAGAAGAACTGAAACCATTCCCCACTGTATGTTCGACGTTATTCCGCGGTCACGAAGGCAGAGTCCGTAGTTTAGCGATTGACCCGTCAGGAAACTGGCTTGCTAGTGGAGGTGATGACGGTACGGTGAGAGTATGGGAACTTCTGACAGGTAGACAACTTTGGAGTGCCAAGATTGGTGACGAGGAAGCAGTCAATGTTGTGAGGTGGTGTCCAGGACGAAATGCTGTGATATTATCTGCCGCTACTGGAGACGATGTTTACCTTCTTGTTCCCCCTATTGTGGACCCAGTAACCGGGACCACAAGTCGAGATCTCCTCGACGCAGGTTTTGGGTATGCCGCAAATTCAGTACAGGCACTTACAGCACATGGTGCCAGAAAGGATCCCGTAGCCAAATGGACTCGCCCTGGGACAAAACTCGAGGACGAAGGTGTTCTGATCAAGATTACAGTACGATCGACAGTAAAGGTTATCAGCTGGCATCGAAGAGGAGATTTCTTCTCTACCGTATCTCCCACTGCCCAAAAGAGCGCCGTTGCCATCCACACTCTTTCCAAACATCTCACGCAGATTCCCTTTCGCCGTCTACCGGGTATCCCACAAACAGTGCAATTCCACCCCTCCCGACCTCTATTCTTCGTCGCAACTCAACGCACAATCCGCAGCTACGATCTCCAAAAGCAAGAACTCGTTAAGATCATCCAACCCGGAGCACGTTGGATTTCATCATTTGATATCCATCCTGGGGGAGATAATCTTATTGTCGGATCTTATGACCGTCGTTTGTTGTGGCATGATCTCGATCTCTCCGCTCGTCCATATAAAACCATGAGATTCCATGGTAAGGCTATCCGAGCTGTCAAATACCATAAAGGGGGATTCCCGCTGTTTGCAGATGCCAGCGATGACGGAAGTTTACAGATTTTCCATGGAAAAAGTTGTAAGTGATCTGATGGAGAATGCTACGATTGTGCCAGTCAAGGTTCTCAAGGGTCATAAGGTTAAAAGTGCTTTAGGTGTTATGGATGTGGATTGGCATCCTAGAGAACCATGGTGTGTGAGTGCTGGTGCGGATGGAACATGTAGATTGTGGATGTGAATGTTTCATTTCACAATATCACAATATCATAGCATAGGCGTTAGTTATGGCTGTTAGATATCAATTCATTGCTTTTGATCTCTGTAGACATTGAACGTCGGTCAAGTGATTATTAATATCAATACATCCGTAGAAATGTCGCATTCCATAATTTCTCGGAACTTTTCCCTGCTTTTCTTCTCGTGTATCCACACTATATGCAATCATATAACACCACCAAAGTCAACTACGATATATAGTCCACGTAGGTTGACCCCCTTCGCACTAAACCACACCCCGGAGTCTCATCCCCATTGTCCCATCATAGCATTCCGGAACTCCATCATGCACTGTACCCCAAAACATCCACGCACGGCCGAAAGGCAGATCCTCAACCCTCCACCTGAAGCGGGGTAGAACCAGAAGGCCGATACTTATATAAACTGCGGGTTCCTCGCCTATAAAAAAGAAGAAAAATCAAGGTTCTTTTTTCCAGCTCAAGACCATCTCTCTCTTCCATAGAACAAAACAATTGAGAAAAAACAAAAGCCCTTTATCTAAATCACACCAAAAAATGGCCCATTTCCCAAAACTCATCCCCGCTTTCATTGCACATGTAAGTTAGCATCTTCTCAGCCTACAGTACCTCTATAATGCACTCCACCTGCAACAACACACCATCCCATCTAACCAGAAAAATCAAGGTCGTAATCGACGCCCCGTTCCCGCTCGGCACGCTATCCAAAGGCGCCCCGCTGTCCGTAATCCCCTTCCTCGCTGAAAATAGCTACATCAAAAGCCAGTCTGGGTACGCCATCGAGCTGGACTCCGTCTTCGTCCATGGCAGCGATTATATCAAGCAGGACCCCAGTGGTAAACATCTGAGGCTGGATGTGAGTAGTGTGGTTAAGGATGCGAGTGGAGCTTTCGTCGTGTTTAAATACAGTGAGTTATCTTTTATTCCTTCCTTCCTTCCTTCCTTCCTTCCTTCCTTTCTTTGCAATATATATCTTAATCCGAGTTTTATAAACGGCTTTGATCTTGATTTGTGGGGCGTGAAATTGAGCGAGCGCGAAAGATATGCGTAGCAGTGGTGGAAAGATTTCGCTATGGAGCGGTTCTGGAATATGTCTTCTTCTGTTACCCTGTCGAGCACATATTTTAGTGTGGAAATGGCTAATCCATCGATTCTCTAGCTGGGGTCATCAATATTACAGAGGGTGTAAAGAAGGTCTTGGGCGGAGATGCCGAAGCAAGGACTACCCCCTTTGGTGACTCTTGTAAGCCTTTTCTCCCTCCTTTTCCCGTGGCGAGTTGGAGATAAATTTGGCTAATAATCTTTAGTTACGCACGTTGTGTTTGAGACTGGAGATGCCAAATTGAAGGCCATCGAAGATAAAGTCTACGTTGCGAGTGGCCATTTTATCATCGAGGCTGGTAAACCCACTGTTGTTGAGTATTTGATCAGTGAGGTTACGGTATAATTAATAGCCAAGTTGAAGACTCTTGGAGTTGAGAACTGGGGAGAGATCCAGTGACAGTGAGAAATCAAGGAATTGCATGGAATCACTAAGAGCAGACGTCAAAGCCATTTTGCTTCATTCTGCGTATCTATAGCCGCGTAACGTCTCAAATGTAATGCTCGAAACCGAAAATCAAAAACGCCCCTTCAGTATTATCCTTGACAATGCTAGAAATCTTCGAAGCATGCAAAATAGCTTCGCTACGTTCCATGAAGTCAGAAATTCGTGTCCATGCTCTCATCAATGCCGTCACCTCCCCCTATCAAATCAATTATGACTCTATCAAGGCCGTGTTTGCAACGAGCCACTTAAGCCTAACTAGATATTGCAAGCAGTCTTTCTCCAGCTTTGAGATTAGCACACGCGTATGCCTTCGACTCTGGTGGGAAGGTTCCATTAGCAGCCCAAAGGTCGATCAAAGGTTGCATTGGCTCCAACTCGTGTGGCTTTAACATATCGATTTCAGTTGCAGTGAGAATAAAGTGACTAAAGCAGCTATTCATGTGCTTGTCGAGACCGAGATGGTAGAAAGGTTCGATGAAGTGAGCCCAGTAGAGATGAGAATAGACGCGGAACATCTGTCGGAAAATGGTTTGACAAACTTCAACTAGGTCTTTTGGGAAGCCACTGCTTTTTCCAATCCAGTCACCATGGCCAGATAATTGTGGTAATGGGATATTCAGCGTAGTTGGACCAGCGGGAATGGGAGTAGCTGAACTGGGCGTATTGAGACCGCCAGAGGCATATGTTGCGCTATTGACCTCTGGACCGTTGGTGTTGTGAGCAAACGAGACGCCGGCGGGATCAGTTGGGAATATGGCAGTATTATCAAGCTTGCCAGAGATCCATCTTTGCATGAGGGAGATATACTCGTGTGCTGGGACTTCAACAGGCTCCTTCCGAGAATTTAACCACGTGAAAGAGTGATTGCTAGAGAGTCGTGTATCAGAAGAAGCGGAGAACAATTCAGACGAAAAAACATACGAGCCAGCAGACATGCGAGGACAAGTCTGGATGTTGCAAAGCGCATTTCCATCTCCATCTTTCTCATGAATAACACGTACAAAGTTCCATAAGTTGCGATGGTGCTCAACGACTATGATATAAATGTCAGCTGGGATCTAAATAAGTTTATCTTGAGTGATCTCGACCTTGATGTGCAATCCATTCTCCTGGTTCTACAGTCTTTGGTCGAGCAGACAACGTCATGAAGTTACCTTTGACGATATGCTTGGATTGGGAATTGTCGAGCCAAAGCGGTTTAGGTCTAGGAAGATTGTATGTTGTAAGAGGATCGCCATTGGCATCATTGCTAGCAGAATCATCCATTGATAATGTTGAGGATAGAGAAGGGGAGTTAGGTAGGGGTGGGACTCGGGGGGCAAGGCTTGTCGAAGATGAACTGCTTTGAGAGGTGCCTGTAGGAGAAGTTGGCTGTGCTGCGTTTGGCGGTCCAGGGCTCTTGGCGCCGTTACTCTTACCACCACCTCGAAATCTTGTACTACTGTAAAAGATAACTTGTTAGCTATATCCTGAAGTGTATTGACAGCCAGAGAGGGAGGGGGTTAGGGGGCATCCTAGTAGACGAAGCAGCTATGAAAATAGAAATGCAAATGTGCAACGCAATAGATTATATGGCAATACTAGAGGGTACTGAGCCTCGGAGCAGTAAGCAATAGAAAACATTAGATCAATCACTTGAAAGATGGTTGCCATCTGAACAGCAATGCAAATAAAGAGAGGAAAGGGGGAGGGGAAAAGTTTAATAGGAAATCTCAATGTAGAGTTCCGGTTCTTTGCAGTCTCTGAGGAGATCTTTCAATTGATCCATGGAGAGTTGAATCTCAAACTGTGCCACTAATCCAAGAAGAAAGGGAAGATGTATCTTAGGTCAAGCTACCGTCGAGACGTTGGGTCAAGCCGCAATCAAGCCGCACACAAACCCTAGGGACGCGGTGCACACCAGCCGCAGTGCGGCTTGCAAAACCCACTTGAGTAATTAGAAATAATATCGCGATAACCTCAACACACTGAACTCAAGCACGCAACAACAAACCTTGGTACCCCTGCCCTTTCTCCGAAAGCAAATAAAGTAGGTTACCTACATTCCAGAAAACAAATTCGACATCTTTTAAGAAAACGATTCTAATTCAATCATGCAGGATCCGGTGAGGCCCCGAGACTCTGCGCGTTCGTGTCAGTCGTTGATGGTCACGTTGTGGTAAAGATGAGAAAAGAAGATTAACAAACAGAAGATTCAGGAGACAAGGTTAGCGGTCTTTTTCTGCCATAGGAGTTATCCCTTTGTAGAAGGCGGTCGCGCCTAAATTTCCTGCTGCTTTTATGCTGATGCCACGCCGCTTTACAGATGCTAGATCCTATTAAGCTCCTTGCACCTTTGCTTGGTGTATTTTGCTGTGTCCTTGGGGTGATTGCGATTTATCGCAATCTTCGGTGAGTATTTTGTCTCCGTCTAGTACTACATGTAATCTCATGTTTGATACAGAAACGCACGCACAATTACCATGGCTTCCAGCTCAGAAGACGATTTGATTGATAATGACGCCGAAGCTGAAGACGATTTATTCGGCGACGATGATAAAGGTGATGAGGATCAAGCACGAGAACTAAGTGATAGAGAGTTGGACTCTGGAGACGATGAGGATCGACGTGACAAAGTTAGGAATACGAAAAAGCCTGAGGATGATGCTGGAATGGATGCTCGCATCTTAGAAGCTACTCTTTACAGACATCCAATACCAAAACCAGTGGACGGAGAGGTGAGCTCACTCCTCTCCAATTCTAGAGCTTTGGCTAACTTACATACAGTACAATACCCTGCGTCTCCCCAGTTTTATAGGTATCGAACCACATGCCTTCGATCCTAATACCTTTGAACCTCCTACTACCGACCACCACACGAACACAAGATCTGCCAATTTCTCCGCAAATGCTACCTCCAGCTCAACAATACGCTACCGCCGAAATGCTGCAGGCAAACTGGAGAGCAATACCAATATCTACCACTGGAGCGATGGAAGCACGACTATAGCCATTGGCGATCAGCATTACGAATTAGAAACCCAACCTCTTGCCCCGCCTAAGGATAGCAAAACCTATCAAGAAGTACAGGACTCACACTCATACCTAGCTTCACCATCAATCGACTCCCAAATGATATTACTCTTTGGCCATCTGACGAATCAGCATACTGTCAGACCAAACAAGGACATTGAGGATGATGCTCTAGAAAAGCTCCAAAAGAGTCTGGCGGCAGCTGCTCGAGGTAGTCACAAGGGAGATGATAAGAATGGACCAGAGCTCATTACGAACACGCAAGATCCGGAGTTACAAAAGAAACAAGCCGAGATGGCCGAGAAAGAACGAATGAGACTTCAACGCCGCCGTGAAAATGCAGCTGAGAAAGCAATCGGCCCTGGTCGTCGTGGTCCAGGTGGCTTGACAGTAGATGATATCGAAGGACGTGCCGGCCGCCGTGCTCCAGGTTCCGGTCGGAAAGCTCCAGGTTCTAAACGTCCCCGAAGAAGAGCAGATGATTACGACTCGGATGATGACATGCCACGAGGTAAATTTAGGGAAGATGAGTACGATAAGGAAGATGATTTCTTGGCTTCTAGTGATGAGGATCTTGAGGAGGTACCTGATGGAGATGATGACGACGATGACATTCTCGACGATGATATTGAGAAGGACGAGCCCAGATCTAAGAAACAGAAGACCTCGAGACATGTGGAAATTAGCGATGCAGATGCCGATGCAGATGCGGAGGCTGATCTCGACGACGATGACGCACCAGCAGCACCTATCCCCAGCGAGCCAGCAGCAAGAGGAAGGAAACGTAACATCATTGAAGACGATGACGACGAGTGATCTTTCTCATATGACTTTGTTACGGGTGGAATTTAGCGACGAAAGTTTTGCAACGTCGATTGGCGGATTCCTCAATTTTGTGTTGATTGCGTTTACTCTGAAGAGCCTTGCCCTCCTTTAAACATGCAGACGAGGGCAATGTACCGTTGTAGGAATAGAATCACAAAAGTAGCATACCAGCCAGCGAATACGCAGTGGAGGTTAGTCTCGATAGAGAAATGAATAAAATGTAATAAAATCTGCTCAGTTCATATGTGAGATTGATAGCATAACTTCTCCCTAGAAATGATGGGATTGGAAGATGTGACTTATAGGAAAGAAATTCGAAAGTTTTGTCTAATAGATGCAAGACTTTAAATGTGAAGTTACTTCCGTGAAGCACAAGCCCGAGCTGAAGGGTTTTATATATTCTTTACTCTAACATAGCATTGATTAAGAATGCTTCCAAGCAACCCAGAAACAACTTAGCAATCCCTAATCCCATGGAATGATTTTTACAGCTTGCAATGCCATTACATCCCAACCTACTTCATTTCAAAGCTATACCTCAGCCATCCTGACAAAGCATTTAAACTCTCCCACCTAACAGTTTCATCCGGCTCAGTCATCAACTCCATAACCCGCGTTTTCAATCCCAATTTTTCAAGCTGGATTCGTTTCTCCGGGACTTCTTTGACTAAATATCCCACATCATTACAAGCTATGGCGAGGACTTGCTTATCGTTCTCCCATGGCTTACCCATAATCTCTGCAAGTTTCCGTGGTAATTCTCCATTTTCGTGTTCTAGGATTCTGCGTGCATTCTCCGCCCAGAATGTTGAGTTTCGATGCGGTGGTGACCAACGTAGATGTCCTGTGTTTACTTCGGCTGCATATTCATCGAACGTGGTCTGTGTCTTTGTGTACTCTTCTAGCATCTCGGTGAGATTTTTAAGGTCGTCCAGGAGATCCTGATCTGATGGATGACGGGCATTGAGGTTTTGGAGGAGGGCTGGAAGGCGGACAAGCACCGCAGCGGGGAGTAAAGTTGATTGATTCGTCGAAAGCAGGTTATATAGCGATGATACCAGAAGTCTTGTCGTCTTTTCCTTGGGTGACAATTTGAGCAACTGTGTAAAAAGCTGGATAATATCATATTCGCTGTTGCGTCATTAGTTGTCAAGCAGTAAGCTATTCTCATTGCAAGGTCTAGCTTACTCGTCAAGGCCCTCTCCAACTGTGGCACCTTCAAAGCTTAATTGCCATATAACTAGAAGGATATCGTATAATAACTGCAAACCAACGTTGCCACCCAATGTGCCTTCGGGTACGCTTCGTACGCTTGCACCGCCGCTCCACACTGACGCAGAGTCGCCATTCCCACCGACACTGGCAGCAGCTCGTAGAATATCAATCAGAGGACTGACTGTCTCTTTTCTTTGGCTCCAAAAGAGCTCTCTTGATTTTCTTCCTCGCAACAACGCGGAATACTGCAATACTGCTATATCTTGTAACCCTCCATCCGAGCTTTTGGCCAACGTAGACAGATATGTTAAAAGCTTGGGCATAGCCACAGGTGCAGATTTGGCTAGACCTGGGGCGCTAGCTATCATGCGCGTAAGAACTGTAGATGTAAGAAGGGGTAAAGGGTCTTCGGTGTTAGTCGATTGAAGAAGAGGCAGAAGTGGCTTATATGGTTCCGGGTGCTCTAAGAGTACTTTAGAGAGTGCGGGCACTCCTAAGAAGTTGTATTAGCATTGTCCTGCCTATTTACAAATCATGAGATGCCGTACCTTCAAGTAAATCGCCAAGTAGAACAATAATGTATTGAACAACATCTGCCCGCCTTGATGCCGATTCCAAAACACTTGGCTTTACAGAAGGCTCGCCCAGAAATAATATACGGTATCCGTCAAGATCGCTCTCAATGACTTGTTTCCTTTGATCTTTCCTGACTTTATCAACAGCACGAATTTTGCTTAGTTGTTCATCGTTGATTGTGCCAGCTCGAACAGCACCATCCCAGGGAATTGGCCGGGCGCGAATATTATTCTGAAGGGAGTAGAGGTAAGTCGGGGGATCCAAAGACATGGCGAATTACTTGCTCAGCTCCGTGGGTATTAAGAGGTTGTGGAGCGAGCTGTGGGTGGAGCGAGCTGTAGGTGTTGCTCAAGTGGTCTGTTGGTTCGCAGTTGCATCTGACGAAGCTCCTAAGCTCTTATTGAGAAGGCGCTAGTGTCAGTGTCTTCGCTTAAGCGATCCCTCCCCTTTTCAATCTTCTTTTTCTCACCCAACAGACCTTTGATTCTGTGCGACAAGGAACCCAAAAGTCGCAGCACCGTATTCTTTTCCTGGGGATTTGCATAGGCTCAATGTCACCTATAGCCCTTGGAAAACCATGGAAAGTCATGATAGGATGTTTGAAATCGTGAACAGGCGTATTCAGTTGTTAGTTCCGGGCTCTTATATCTGGCGCTGAAATATCAAACTTTCATCACACCATCGATAAATTGCACACAAAGGGCCAATACCATTTATTGTCAGAAATATATCTACAAAGGTTTTTATTTACCAAAACAAAAACCCTACAAAGCCCAGCAAAAAGCTTAGCCAGTACAAGCAAGCTTTTCTGCCGCAGCCTGTAATCAAAGGGACTTCGCCCGCAATAGGATAACAATAAACAAGTTATGAAGCCATACGCCAGACGTCCAAAAGCACACAAACGCCTGACTGAGGATGAGCAAGAAATGATGATGCAGCACAACTCGGAACAGCAAAGGCCTTGCATGTCATCGATCATGTACATGGGCAATAATTGCAAGTTCATAAAGAAAAATCATCCATCTATCGTAAGTTCCATTCGTTTCCCATCCAAATAATGCAGTGGTGTATCCAGCAGAAAGGTAACTGAAACTTGTCGTATACGGATATGCGTGAAATCATAATCTTTATCGTCCGGTATCAAGAGGTTGAGAGACGTCAACACCAAGTTCAGCAGCATGTTTCTTAGCCCATTGTCTCGTAAGAATTGAAGCTAGAGACAAATTAGTATACTTCATGCGAATGGACTGATGTTTGGCTTACCTTTGAGGAATTTCTTGCTCGCATACTTCTTGAAGAAGGCTTCATGGGTGACGGGGCGAGCGAGGTAATCAACCATGAGCTTGAAAACTGGTTCAATTTTGTCCTCATTATAGCCAGCGTAATGAGTTAGAGTGGCATCCTATCTGCGTCAGTGAATATCAAATAACAATATACGAATCAGACATACCCATTCTCCTCTCTCGAGGATGGCGCGCGCTAAGTACATTGATGCAGCTGCCACATGACTGGGAAGATATTTCATAAAGCGATGATCAAGTAGACTGATCTCCATGAGGTACTTGCCAAGAGTTCGGGTCTGAATATCATAGTTGTCGGCCTTAGAAATACGTCGGAGGAAGTTCATTGGGTTGGGATAGCTGAGATCATAATTGAGAGCACTGAGAACATATCGCTCGGCACTAAGGATTTCCGATTCCGTGAATCCATCGTCGGCAACATGACGGAAGTTGGCAACATGGGGGGAGAGAACTTCTTCGTACTTGGAAGCAATGAACATAGCAGTAACACCAACAAGTTGAAGGCGGTCGAGCTGAACAACTTTTGAGGAGAGGAAACGGTCGATGATATTGACTGCGAGGAACAATGTTTCCGGTAGGAGGTGAAAGCGTGTATGAACTTCGATAAGCCAGTCAACAAGAATGCCTCGCATCTTCCACTCTAAATCCTCTTGGTGTACCATGTAATCTGCGTTTGGTTGAGTGGCAACCTCAAGCTTCTTCAAATACTCGAAGATCTCAACAACATATTCGGCAACCATCAATGGGTCCTCCAAATCCTCCTTGTCGAGATCCTGCACACCTTCAGCAAACTCAACTTTAACCGACTCTTTTGCTTCAATATGGATGACCTCATTCTCTTTCGATTCCTCAATTACGGTCTCCTGCTCAACTTCAATGTGGATCTTTTTTCTTGATGGTTGACCATCTTCTACTGGCGTCTCTTCCTTAACAGGTAATGAGTTTGCAGAACCTGCTTTTCTCTTGCTGGCCATGACCCCAGATCCTGACTTCTTCGGTTCCAACGCCTTTTTATTAACATCCTTAGGACCAAGAGCCGATCGAGTTGAACCTGTACGTGATACGTTCTTCTGGACGCCGGTGGGTTGAGAAGCTTTCGATACAAGTCCACCTTTGCCCATAGCCTTCTTGCCCTCGATGATATCTCCTTTAGTAACATTGCTCACGTCTCCTAAAGCAGCACGTTTGCGGACCGGTTGAACATTGACAGTAGATTTCTTGGATTGGAGAGGTTTCTTGACAGCAGCGGCAGCAGCATCCTCATTACCAAAGGCAGCAGACTTCGATCGTGTAAGTCGACGTGTTCGTGTACCATTTTCGTCGTTCTCATTCGTGACAGCAACTCGCTGGCTGGCAGCTCGACTCTATTATTATAATTATTAATACCTGAGCGTGGTCGGATTGAAGCCATCTCTGCAACTGAAATTGCTTCTAAAAAGTATGGGTGAACTTACAGGAGGCATTTGATCGTGTGGGGTATTAATGATTAAATTGTGTGTATGTTGTTGAGGATTGAGTACTAGAATGGTGTCAGCTTGACGCGGTATCAAACATTGGATGACCGTGGATAACCGCGATTTGAGATGGTGAATCGACGCGATAGCACGTATCAAAGTAAAGATGATTCAGTTGGTACATACGTGAGATTGAATAAAGTTGGAAAGGCCTCTGGAGAGAATAATTGGCGGCGTGTTGAGGTCCTTTCGAAGCATCAACAGCGTAACAGAGGACTTCCCCGTGCTTGTAAGCTCAGGCCAAACTGACGACAGAGACTTCGAAGGACTTCGATTGTCACTGACGACTTGATGTGACCAGAGAACTGGAAAGTAAGGGCGTGGTAGAGGATTGAAGGTTCGTAGGATGGGTTGTTGTCTCTGGTAAAGAGGTGAGAAAGCAGAACGATACCCTCGTTGTTATGGGAAGCGAGTTTTGGTAGCGTGGAATCCCTGTCCCGCAGTACTGTGCCTGAGAAGAACGCGAAATCCTCAATGCGTGTAGGCAAGAGAATCACAAGAAAGGATTTTTATATGATGGAGAAAGGTTTGTTCAGAGGTGGAGAATGGATTTAGAACGCGAAGAAATTCACCTGATCAATCGAATGCAGGTTTTGCGAGAGTTCTCATCAGTTTAGTATTGACATTGCCAATGCGTTGACCGGGCAAAGAAGGAATTTTGGCCTTAAACCTTAGTGCACCAGGCGGTAGTGTCATTTGTCTGCTGAGGCTAGTGCATTTCGGGCATAGTAAGATTTCAGAAAGACCATTAATTTTTGACGATGATGGCCTTGGACGACATCTCCTATTCGGCCTGCATCATACAACACTATCGGGATAGGTCAATTGACCTGGGCTACAATGTTGCAACCAAGATTATTCGCACGGCAGTGCAGGAGGGTATCATGCAGATATGCTCAGCCTTTCCCCCGTGCCTACGCAACCGTCGTTGAGCCCATAAAGCCCACACCTGTCCAGTCGTACGCAGACACAAGTGGCTTTACCCCACCAGAGCCTCGAGATGAAGGAAGCTCTACCTTTGCTATGCGAACATATAAGCCTCGGACACCAGGTGTACGGCATCTTAAACGTCCCATTAATGATCATCTATGGAAAGGACGGCCATTTTTACCATTGACGTTTGCGAAGAAGGGCCACGGGAAAGGAGGAAGAAACAATAGTGGCCGAGTCACAATTAGACATCGTGGAGGTGGTCACAAAAGGAGGATTCGAACCGTTGATTTTGAGCGGATGACTCCTGGCAAACATACGGTGGAGCGCATTGAGCACGATCCGGGACGAAGTGCACATATTGCATTACTCAATGAAGAAGCAACTGGTAGGAAGAGCTACATAGTTGCCGCAGAAGGCATGAGGGCAGGAGACGTCGTCCAAAGCTATCGAGCTGGTATCCCGAGGGATCTTCTCGAAAGTATGGGAGGAGTCATAGATCCCGGTGTGCTGGCAGCGAGGACGGCATGGCGAGGCAATTGCTTGCCCCTCCATATGATACCCGTTGGAACTTTGGTTTACAATGTTGGATCTGCGAAAAATCGTGGGGCTGTCTTTTGTCGAAGTGCGGGAACCTTTGCTATTGTGATTTCCAAGGACGACGAAGCCTCTAATCAGAGATATGTCAATGTTCGTCTGCAAAGTGGGGAAGTCAGAAAAGTCAGCAAAGATGCATGTGCGACTGTTGGAGTTGCTAGTAACCCTCATTATCAACATCGTCAACTTGGTAAAGCTGGTCGTAAAAGATGGTTGAACATTCGCCCAACAGTCCGAGGTCTTGCGATGAACGCCGGTAAGTCTAACCCTACTTCTATACTTGGACCTGCAATCTAATGTGGCTTTAGCTGATCATCCACATGGTGGTGGACGAGGAAAGTCCAAGGGTAACGTGAATCCCGTCAGCCCATGGGGAATGCCTGTAAGTATCTAGCCTTCTCTATCCCTGGAAGTAACTAACTTACTTTTCAGGCCAAAGGGGGTTACAAAACCCGTCGTAAGCGGAATCCAAACAAATGGGTCTTAACGCCCCGAGTACGGAATCATGGGAAGAGGAGAACCAAATAGAGCTGGCAGTTGATAGCCCATGTCGATCACCCATTTTCAGAACTTTGTATTCGAGCCATCTCGATCCATACCACCCCATGTATAAGATTAAAACATTCTATGCAAACATCACGGAAGAACTTGTAAATACCCTGTACCACAGAATCCTCACACCAAGCCGCGGACATTCGTCTCCAAAAGACAAAGCACAGCCCAGTAGTGATACATCCGGAATGGGATTTCATCTATCTTTCTATGCACAATTGCTTACTCTCGTATGCCAAGGATACTCAAGAATTCGAAGTCTTCAATCTATGTAGTGCATCTCATCTTGATAGGTCCAAGATACGAGGCGGATCGTTCTGTACACCCTCAAACCCCCCCAATCCCTTAGACCCCCTTTAGCTCGAAAGAAGAAAACCTTTCCGATCCGGTGGCACCGTCGTATTTAATCACGACCACATAAGTAATCCCGGTGACGTCTAGACTGCCACATTCCATACAAACGCCCTTGTCAAGCCGCTCTAAAGCGCTTCAAAAGCTTTCAAAAACAGGTTTCAAGCCACAAACTCCCTGACAGATACTACGTCTCATGGCAGGTCTGTTTCGAGTCTAGAGTACCACCCGAAAATAGTAAGTTCGGAGAATTTGATCATGAATTGTGAGGATATTGAAGAGGGAGATGAATAGGGATAGCCATCCCAGAGTTCCAAAGAGCCTATTTGTACATCTACAGAACGCCTATTCAAAACAATGGTATCATATACACAAAAGTATGTGTCTTGACGGGGAAATCCCAGTCCTAAGTTCATCGCCGACATAGCCGTTAAGAAAAACCGCCTTTTATCCCAGTGTAGGTATTGAGTGAAGTGTCGTGAGCCTAAGATCCTCCTTCCCAACCGATATCCATAGAATCCATGGGCCCTAGCCCCATCAAATGTCTAAAAACGCCTTCACCTACTGGGGTCAATCCTGTTGTCTGGCTACCCATTTCCCATCCATTTGCCACACTATATTCTCTACCAGGGGTTTCTGCCATACTGAAAGTAGGGTCAGACATTAAGCCCGTTGTAGGAATGTTGCTATAATCAGCTTGCGATGGGAAGAAAGATGACATCGTCTCGTTGTCTGTTGTTGGTAAACGAGTCTGATGAGAAGACGCCGGACTTGTTTCGTAAGACGTGGCTCTTGATGTATTTTGACCGGACTGCAAGTTGGAAGGGCGTGAGTCCGATGGTGTAGACGAATTAGGAGTATGTCTATTTGAAGCCGAGTGACCTGTATTAGGAGATAGACCACTATCAGTATCATTACCGCTTTCGTTCCCAAAGCTATTGACATTTATTTCTGAAGACATGTGAGGCAATAAACTTGTTACTAGTCCCTGCACCGTCTGTTGAACCTCGTGGCCTTGATTCCAATTGGATCCACGCTTGAAATGGTTGTTACTCGAGTTTGTTCTTATCGCAACTGGCGGATCGGAAGTGTCTAGAACACTAGGATGACTGGGATCATCTAGCGCAACGGGTACATCATCTGACAGCCCTGCATAGCTATACTCGTTTTGAAAAGTTGAGAGCGCTCCACTGGGAGGCTGTTTTCCTAAGCTGGGAATTTTAGCAGCCGCTTTACCGAGCTATGTGTACCTATCAGCTTCAATCACCGTGACAGAAGAAGAAACACCTACATTATTCTCGTCGCAGTAGGGAAGGATTTGCCTGTATTTCGGATTGCGCATACCAAGTCCTTCAAGATCTACGTCCAGTTGAACCAAGAAAGATTCTGTCAAGGGGTTTTTCTTCTTCATCGCATTCATAGCAGATAAGAGGAATCGTAATGAGTCTCCAGTCTGGCTATCATCCGAACGGCTTTTCAAATATTGGACGAATACTCGGGCAGCAACATAGAGACAAAATGATATGAAGGGATTCATCTAGATAGGGTTAGAATCATATCACGAACGTCGACTATCGAGGTACTCACAGAGGACAGGTCCATGTGTGAGATCATGCGCATAATACTAGCAATCTCATTTGCTGCAGTAATACATCGCATTTTGCTCTCAGCACTAATGGATGCTGGCATATTGTTCTTTTCTGATTTATAAATCGCTGCTTGATGTAGACAAATTGTAGAGGTATGAATGTTCATGTTTGTGAAAACGATATTTGGGTTGGACAGGCCGTTTGGTAACTTGAGGTGAGATGGCATAGCCAGGGAAGTGTTGAGAAGGATGTTATCCATATTTCTATGGCGCTTCCAGAATTCGCCGTTCAGATCATTATCGCGATCGTCAGCATCTGGCCTGTGTAGGTGAATGAGATTTCGTCCAAATAGACATGCCATCAACACAACCCCCGCAAAGGAAGAGAGTTTGGAGGCTCCAGAAGGAGTCATAGCTTCCAAGAGTGATATCGTCCGCTCTGGCTTGCTCATTTCAAAAGCTTCATCTGACGCAGGAAGATCGCTAGTAATGTCTTTCTCGTCGATGGTCATTGGCCAACCTGTTCCGATACTAGCATATCGGTCTTCACAGAACGCCATCCAAAATGTCCTTCGTCTCTCCTCTCTCTCAGTCCAGTCTCGAGGCGGAGGAAGACACTGCTTAACATCCAAGCCTGCGCCGTCCATCTTATGTAGACTCATCCTTAATAGAGTTAGTAATTTAACATTGCGATTGAAACAGGAGCTGCTCACATCTGGCATAAACGAATAGCTGCCCCAGTGCTCATCCAGGCTCTAGGAAAGTACATCATCTTAAATTCATAAGATGCCAGTAGGATATGTGTCTGAGCATGAGCGATGGAGATCATGTGTTCGCCATGGCCTTTCAAGGTATCTATCTCCATGTATTTCCGAGCTCTGTGGTAAAAAAGTTCTTTCATATCCATAAATTTATCAACTACGGATGCTGCTAGAGCCCACATGGCATATCGTAATGCAACAGGTGGGCGCTGATTCGGTGATCTAATGGATTGTTAGTCGAGCCGAACCCTTTGAGGTCTATCTAATTAATTGCTTACAAATTCATAGCTGCGAGATATCGGTATTTATGAATCATTGGAAGGGACGGGTGTATTTTGTCGAAATATATTTGATGCCTGGAAAAGCATGAGCTGCATATTCGTGTATTATTGAACTGGGTCACATACAATTCATCAATAGTCTCCTGAGGAGGGAGTGGTTCTTCGAGACCAAGCCCAATCATTTCCCATGTAAAGGTACTATCGTCAATGCCCATTCCTATATCCAGATTGGTACCAAAACCCAAGTCACCTATGGGGCCTTGAGGTGATTCGCCATTGTAACGCCAACTTTCTGCATTAGCCCCACCGACTATGCCAATAGACGGAGTTGGAACATTAAAATCCGTGGTTGCAGGAATTGGACGAATTCCAACTCCGCTGACATTGCTTTGATGGGTGAAACTCGGTGGTGCACTCTCGGGGGGTGTAACTACTGGATCTTGTGTTTTGAGCAAAGTTTCGACTTGTTCTGGAGATGATTTTGGATTAGCTTCACTCCTGGTTTGGAATTGATAGATAATGACTTGACTCACTTAGTCTCTCTTCTAATGCCTTCACATATCCTCGTTTGGGCCCTGACTTCCTGCGGACTTCATCGTAAGCACAACTATGTCCCAATCGGCCGCACGTCGAGCAACTCGGTTTGATTCCATCACATTTGAGTTTCCTCTTCCGACATATGATACACGCAATTCTCTTCGGTTTGGGAACAGTAGAAACCGAATCCCCTCCACTGGCAGTATCTGCGGTTCTACTCATAATGCCCGAGGGGCTTCGCTGTCGCTTGTTTCGCCCGTTATTTCCTGTGGCATGCGAGAGATCGTTGAAATAGTCGTCAGGGGGAGTATCAGAGGTAGATGACATTACGACGTCTAGGTGGTCTAGATGTAAACCCCACAAGCTGGTAAAAAATGGTGGATCGTGCGCGAATTGTCTTTCGCGGAGCGTGGCTGACTGATTATTGCCACGGAACTACGCTGCTCGCTCGTGAGATAGGTATGCCATCAGAGATGACTTATCATTCGACTTTTGTGATTTTGCTTTCAACTTTCGCCAAAGCCAGGTCTGTCGTGGAAGTTTCCGCGGGGGAAGATATTTTGAAGAGTGGCGATTCGTGTCGTAAAGGAGGAGGTATACAGTAAAATGTCGGCGTTCGTTTGGAGAACAAGCCGACGTACTGTACTCTATGGTGATTGTGCTGCAAAGCCCGTTCCCATCAAGTGTGAACTTGTTGACTGCAGCATTTAATGATGGCCTGAACGAGATAATGAAGCGCGCAGGTATTATTTGTGGCAGTGCGTTCCGCCTCAGACATACCTTCGTGGCATGTTGAGAGGCTCTGCAATCTCCTGGTGCTCCAAGGCATCAGCCTTGGCATTTTGATGCCGTAAGCTTCGAGATGGGCCCTGGTGGTCGGTGGCCGGTGAAGTACACGTAAGGCTGTAATCAACTCGGCCACGACGTCGGTCAGACATCACACCGCTCCAGCAACGTTGTATCCGATTACCATCCACAGATATGGGGCTCATCTCTTTCTCTCGATCTCCATGAGGCCTTAGATTGCTTACAGTAGGATGTTCACTTTTTAGTTAATAAGTCTAATACAAACCAAGCGACATGGAACCACTAAAATCTAATAATATTCAAATTACTTTGTTCTTTGACAGCGAGTAATGAAGCAAGCACCACCAAAATTCTTCGTATTTCAATTACGGTACAGCCAATAAGCTGCTATTCAGGCTACTTCACCAGCCTCGGAATGTGCAAAGTACTTGTCTAGAATGGGTCGAAACAAACCCACTACCGTTGCCGCAGCAGTTCCATATCTAAGTGGTCAAGTTGCTTCATCTACTGGGTATTTCAGTGAAAAGACTTCTTCTCATTTCCTCTCAGGATCAACACCGACAATCTTCAAGCTTCCCAGATCTGTGTATGCAAGCCAGTACCTACTTGGATGGAAAGCCACCACTGGACAAGGCCCAACCGTCTTTACCCTGTGGACATATTCACCAGTTTCAGTGTGAGCGATTTCCAGCCCTGATCCTTCGTCACTACCTCCAACAACATAACTTCCATCAAAACTGAAACTTATACTTCTGACTGGGCCCACCATGTCGATCAGTGTCCGTTGACAGATCCAATCGGTGGTATCCCAAAGGCTGACAATTGAGTCAGACCCACCAGTAGCCAAGAATCTGGCCGTAGGTTGCATTTCAACTGATAGGCATGCTGAAGTGTGCCCATTCAGCGTAAATGGGGTAGACAAATCATAGCTGAGGCTCGATATAGGATTGAGATCTGGGTAGGACAAGATCTTCACTCGGCCCTCCCCGGTTGTAAGAAATATTTTCTTACCGCTCCAGCAAAATGCAATCTGATTTGTCTGGACCGGCTGCTGGTGGGAGGATATCGGTGTGGATTGGGTGGGGGATAACACATATAGGTTATCAGTCTAGGTGTAGCACCATTAGTCTTCCAGCTCCTGTGCTCAACTCCACGAAAGTAAACTTACTTTGTTGCCAACCACCAAGCTTTCCCCATCTGGCGCCCATGCAAGTGTAAATGCGTCTCCAAGACCTTTAATTTCATTTATAACAGCCTTTGTTCTCACGTCCCAGAACTTGACAACCCCATCGCTACTCACGCTACACAGTTCTGCATCTTTCACCGGATTGAAGGCAACTTTCTCAATCCCGGCTCCATGGCCCCTGAGTTCTGTTGAATACTTCACTGATAAACGCTCTGGATTCCACACCCTCAAAGTCTTATCAGAAGCACCGGTTGCAATAAGGGTCCCCAAAGGATTCCATGCTATTGAACGCAGGCTTAAAAAGGTCAGTACAGTTTCAAGCTTCGATAGACAGACTAAACCCGGTGCATTCCAGAAATTTAACTTCCAATCCTAGAAATGGCCCAACAGACTTCGTCTATCTCAATTGGGACTAATTGATAAACAGGAGGAAGAGGGAGTGAAGACATGGGACAGAAATATACCTATGAGAGCCAGAGCCTCGGGATGCAGGATCATGATACGTCTGCGTCTTGAGGGAGCTGAAATATGCTGAAAATCGCTCCTTAGAAAAGCTTTGCCGATGGCGTAGAGAATGCGGTGCCATTTCCCAAGCTAACAAGCCCGTGCGACTTAAGCTAGAATGAATACAAGTAAACTGTAAGATCGATCGAATAAACTCTTCGTGGATTTTGGGGAACAGATCGGGCTGGTGTAAATCTTTGGGTCCGAGAATTACCGAAACAAGGGATGCAGATATCCGTGATGGGAGGCTGATGAGGCCGTATATAGAACCGATAATCTGTTCCTGAATTTGGAAGTCAATTATCAAGAATTAGAATCAATGAATGTGTAACAGAAAAAGTGACTCGAGGCTTGCGTGAACGTCGTGACCATGTGCCACCAGCCTTGTCGCTTGCATGAAGCTTCCCCAGAAGGGGCCACCAGCGCCTTAACCGAAGTTTCAGCCACATCTAAGGCGTTTTGGGAAATCTACTTCGGCTCCAGCCTGGACTCACACTTTCACCTCAACGACATTGATTCCCTTGGGATGACCCGCCTGGCCAGAGCTTTATTTGCTCACAATTGATCGCTGTTCCTATCGCTGTGCCTTCGCTGGCATGCGGCCCCGCGAATGAAGCCAGTAGCATTTGGACCGTCATGTACTGGCCCATTGGAGCTCCCCGGATATTTGCAGCAAGCAATCATCAACATGTCCATACCATTGATGAGGACAATGTCGATGCCGAGTCGGGGGAAACAACTGAAGGCAGCGGATCTTTGCTGAATTCTCCAAGCATCAACTCGGAAGGAAAACTAGATGAGGGCCTAGTTGAGCCCTCTGCGCCTTCAACCCCGGTGACACCAAGCATTAAACCAGTTGATCAAGATACCCGCCGTCTTTCAACTCGACTTTCTGGATCTGCCACATCCCTCTTCAATAAGTCCTTAACTCCAGCAGACAAGGAAGCCTTACTGTCCTTAAGAGTTTCTCGAACAGGCCATCTTTTTGCCGTGATAACCTCAACCTCACTGACAATATGGCAGACAAAGGTTTGGTTCCCTAGAATTGCATAGAGATTTTGTTGATATTTGATGTATAGCCCACTGTTATAGTAGCCGTGGTGGTTCGATCTCCGAAGTCATTGCACACATATGGGCCCAATGTTTCGCTGCTTGTGCGACCCGACTCCGCTATATTCGTCGTTCAAACGACACTTGGTTTCTTAATCACCTATACCTTGGCCACAGATCCCAACTCTCGAGTTTATAGACCCCATTTTGACAACCATACAAGCAGTCAAACCCGCCGACAAAGTAACTTTAGTGGAGTTAGAAATCAAGGCGGGGATAGGATTCTTTGGGGAGCGGGAGAAGGCGGTGGAGTGAACGAGATCAGCGTACGATTTCGAATGGTAATAAAAGTAGACGCAGGCATTGGGAGAGCATTAGCCCTTGACGAAGAACTCGTCGTTGCGACCAAGAAACCGGCAGCAGTCCAGTGTATCCGATGGACCCCTGATAATACTGGTAACCAGACTAATACGGAACTTTTAAGCAAGATGGAATGGCTACCAAAGAAGACGAACGTTACAGAAATGATTCATGATAGGCCAATGAACTTATCTGCTTGGATTACTAGCGATGGTAAAGCATATGCTGTACAACGACTCCCCGAACCAAAAGAGACTGATACACCTCAGAAGCTCTTCCGGGGGTATTGTTTTCACAATCCCGAAAATAACGGAGCATATGCAATCAGTGCATCCATAAATGCGAGATTCTCTTTAATTGCTGTTGGCTGTGAAGATGGGACAATTCGAGTTTATACAGCTCGAGATTATGTTGGCAATATTCCACCATCACATGCTCATCATTTGTCGGTCTCAAGTGTGTCTTCTGGCCATCTAACTTGCATGGCTTATTCTCCTGATGGCTATTGTCTTTTTGCCGGATATGAATATGGCTGGGCTATGTGGAGTGTTTTTGGAAAACCCGGAGCTACTAGTTTCGGCACAGATCGAAGAATCTCTGACGAGAACAAAGAAGGTTGGCTAGAAGGTGTTAGGGAGGCAACCTGGCTTGGGGGCGGCTCAGATATTCTCGTTATTGGCAAAGATGATGACCGAATATGGATGATAGAGATGGCACGCAGTGCTGTTACTGGCTGCTTCACCCCAGCAAATATATCCCGCGCTTTACTTCAGACATCTTCTACGGTGATGGTTTATCGAGGTTATGATCTACCTGATCTTACCACAATATCAGCCGAATCTTCTCTATGGCATATTGCACAGATACCTTCCAGCTATCTTGTAGATCAGTGGCCGATACGATGTTCTGTCGTCTCTCTTGATGGCAGATATGTTGCAGTAGCTGGTCGCCGTGGTCTCGCCCACTATAGTGTTAATAGCAGTAGATGGAAGACGTTTCTTGATGAAAACATGGAGAACGAATTTCAAGTACGAGGTGGGATGTGCTGGTATCAGCATATTTTGATTGCTGCTGTGGAAGCTGGTAACTCTTTTGAACTGCGTCTCTTCTCTCGTGAAACAGCTCTTGATAGCTCTCTGGCTATTCACGTTAAGCCACTCCCAGCTCCTGTTGTCCTTATGACTCCTTCTGGGGACGATTCACTATTGGTTTATACCCATGACAATCTTTTATATCATTACATCTTTATCTCTACAGCCGGCAGTGTGAAACTCGTGCCGGTAGGCCAGATTGCTTTTAATGGGATTGTTCGCTCTCCCGCTAGAGTAAGGGGCTTGAGTTGGATTTTGCCTGATGATCAGCTTCTCGGAGGGGACCCTTCACAAGATGTTGCCGTTGCAACAGTTTTATTTCTTGTCGATGGAAAGTTAGTTCTTCTACAGCCGTCACTCAATGAAGTACAAGAGCTTAAGTATGATATGCGTGTTGTTGCTCAAAATGTCGAGTATTACGCATTGTTGAGGGACCAACAATTCTCCAGCCCACTAGTTGGATCAGAGAACTTGGCCATTGAGCAGACCCATGTCGAGGCAGGTCAAGATCAGGCGAACGGGCTCCGTGATTCTCTCTGGACATTCGAAGGAAACGATATGAAAGTATGGACAGATGTCCAGGATGTACTTCGGTCAGCACCATCGGATTTGGCACGAGAATTGCCTCCAATGGTCTCAGTGCCTGTGGACTTTTATCCTCTATCAGTTTTACTGGGCAAAGGAATTATCCTTGGGCTGGAACCTGATCTTGTTCAGCGTCGTGACGTGAATTTTGCTTTTTATAGATTCGCAATCCGGGTTGGTTTGTCCAAAGTTAGGTGATATTTTTTGCTGACATAGACTAGTCCCACTTATTCATACCCCAAGTCCTTCGATTTCATCTATCTCGATACGATTCATCGGCAGCACTCCACCTTGCCCAACAGTATCAAACCCTAGAATATTTTGCTCACTCCCTCGAAATTCTTCTTCATAATGTTCTAGACGAGGAAGTCGATACTGCCTCACCACCTGAAACTGCACTGCTGCCTGGCGTGCTATCTTTTCTGTCATCGTTCCCTCAGTACCTTGATATCGTTGTCCAATGTACACGAAAAACAGAAGTTCGATCTTGGCGTACACTTTTCACGTACCTACCCCCAGTCCGAGAGCTCTTCGAAGAATCCTTACGAAAAGGCTCTCTTAAAACAGCCGGTGGATATTTACTTATCCTCCATACCTTTGAAGAACTGGGCTCAAGCTCAGAACAATTGGTTCGATTACTTTCGTTGGCCAAGGATGAAGGCGATTGGGAGTTATGCAAAGAGCTTGCACGGTTCTTAATGGCCTTAGACGAGACTGGTTCTACCTTGAGGGAGGCGTTGGAGATGGTCAAGCTCAGAAGCCCCAAAGATGAGCGTCAAAGCAGCAGCTTCTTGTTCGAAGGCTCAAGACTAAAGGTTCCACCTCCAGGGAAGATAAGTGGCAACAGTAGTGTTCGTGACGGATCAACCAGTCGCAGCCATAGCCCCGGGGATAGTGAGGGCTCACCATCTGACTATTTTTCTCCACAGAGTGCATAGCAATGCCATTACACATTAGACTTAGATTCTACAGCATGGACAGGCGTTTGTATGGACTTTGATTGAAAATTGGGACTTGGATATATCTTGTTTGTGTACATAGTGTATTTATGAGATCAATAATTCACATTCCGCAGTTTCATATGCAGTCTGTTAGCCCAGAAAGTAGATTCTCATCTTGGAATCAACATTGTAATGATCGAGTACAAAACAGATCGATCACTTACATCATGAATGCATTGGAAGAAATGGCATAGCGACCAATAGGTAAAGTGTAGTTATGTGACGTTCAGTAGTAAACCATAATCAAGGCCCTGGGATACAAAGTATCACTCATCTAAACACAGAGGTTGTAGAGTCATCGAAGCTCAAAAAGGGGGGCTCTTCCTTCGTCAGACCAAAACATGTCTGTGCGTTAATCACTGCCCCTCTTCCAAACTTCAAAAGCCTCACATCAACTGCCCATCGCATCTTTGACTCGACGAACCGCGACAAAGTTTCCTACATCTAGGCAAGTGCCTTATGAGCACATGCTAAAGGGTGACAGGAAGGATGGACGATTTTAATAGCGAGACAGATAGTGACTACACGAGTTACTGGCGAGACTGGGTAAGGTTTACATTTCTTTGTTCAAGGCGTTCACTCGGGAAAGCGCAGACTGGAAACTGGCACGCATTAAAAAAAGAAAAAAAAAGAGAGAGAGACACGAGTATAAAAACAGGCTCTCACTACGTTCTCCTCGAATTCTTAATAGAACCTCACTACACCACCACAACCCCGCAGCGACTCGAGACCTCCACGCGACTGCGAAAACCTATTCAGCAACGGATAGTACCTTGTTTGACACCAGAGATACTTGGAAACCATGAAGCACCCTTCATTGAGGCTATGGCAAGATTGGGACTCACTGATACCACTACGAGCTAAGAGGTCCATTAGTGAATTATCCAGCGTTGAGGAGCCTGACCACAAGAGATTTCATGAGAAACACGTCCAATCGAGCACGGAATCCTCAAGCTCGTCCATGGAAACATCGGAATACACAGACGATGGAGTCCAGCTCCCTTTGAACTTCGTGGAATATGTTCATGCACCTACTTACCATATGTCGTTTGATCGTGCATTTGCTAATACGTGCTTTCCAGTTCATCTCTTCCCGCGGCAATGAATACTTTTGCGAGATCGACGAAGATTACCTCACCGACAGGTTCAACCTTACCGGCTTGAACACCGAAGTGCAATACTACCAATATGCCTTAGACTTGGTTACCGATGTCTTCGACCTGGATTGTGAAGATGAGATGCGAGAGACGATCGAGAAGTCTGCAAGACATCTATATGGATTAGTACATGCCAGGTACATTGTGACCACTCGAGGTCTGACGAAGATGGTTTGTAATGGTTCTGAAGTATTCTAGAACATGGCTAATAAGAGTATAGCTCGACAAGTATAAGAAGGCCGACTTTGGTAAATGCCCTCGAGTGATGTGCAAGTCACACCCCTTGTTACCAATGGGCCAAGCAGACAATCCGAACCTCAAGGCTGTCAAGCTTTACTGCGCCAAATGCGAAGACATCTACAATCCAAAATCCACTCGCCATTCCGCAATAGATGGCGCTTACTTCGGTACCTCTTTTCATAATATCATATTTCAAGTCTATCCCGCCTTAATACCTACGAAGAGCTACGATCGATACATCCCTCGAATTTATGGCTTCAAAGTTCATGCTCCTGCAACCTTAATCCGATGGCAAAACGGGGAGCGAGATGAGATGAGGAGAAGATTGAGGAAGCTTGAGATTGAGAGTGGTTTCAAGGATGAGGAAGGCGATATTGATGCGGAGGATTCGGAGGAAGGGGAAGAGGAAGAGGAGGTTGATCTCGAGGCGATGGAGAATGGCGATATGGAGGGTGGTGAGATCGGCAACCAATTGTAAAGGCTGGTCTTTCCACATGTGGGTGTTGTTTTGCTAAGGCTTGTTTTGTTTCTATGAGAGTCCTTAGGGGATACATTGCAGGCGTTCTTGGGCTATGCGGCGCGAACTGTTGTTCTTCTCCCACTTCAGAGGGCGAGCCGTGCTTTCCGTAGCCTACATAGAAATTTTATCCAGATTTTCTTCTATCCCCCTTGATTATTTGTAGTGGCATATTTGTAGAAAAAAGTATTGTGGTTTCTGCCGTTGCGGTTGTCGTTCAATCACTCTCATCTATTCAAATCAAGTTGACAAACACGTATAGCTCCGCATAAGGTCTTCACGACTCGGATGGCCTACCTTATGTTCTCATGCTGATTATATAATATAATATAATACAGTACAATACAATATACATAATATTTTAAACCGTTTCTGTTCGGGGCAAAAGCTTTCGTGCATCGCCTTATTTCCCAAAGTGGATAGCCGCTTACTTCATGTATTATGTGTCCCGATGATGACCCACCTGCATCTTTCTTTCCCAACTAACCCAAGTCACAAAGAACTGCCTCATGGAGTGTTTCCTCGAATAAACTTCAAAGAAAAGGTAAGATCAATTTGCACAACAAAGTTATCCTTCTTCTCGTTTGATTCATCATTCTAGAACTTCTTCTACCAAAAGCATTCATATCCTCAATACAGTTAATATCGACTTCCATGACGAGATCTAGCATGGGATCCCATCGTGGCGATCGAGCATCTGTCGCCTTAATCCTCTCTTATGTTCTTGACTGGATAATTATCATCGCTGCTGCTGGAGTCGGTGCCGCATTCTCAAGAACTACGCCGAACAAACGACCATTCTCCATCCTTAACCCGGACATTAGCTTCCCTTACGTTGTCCACGAGAAGATATCCTCAGCCCTACTAATAATTTGTTCTCTTATCATCCCAGCAGTAATTATTCTGTTCGTCGCTCTCGTTTTCGTTCCAGGTCCAACAGTCCCCAAATCTGTACCTAAAGCATTGATCTGGAGAAGGAAATTATGGGAGTGGCACGCAGGATGGCTAGGACTAGCACTTTCTCTTGTAGCGGCATTCTTGATCACTAGCGGCATGAAGAATTTATCTGGGAAACCTCGGCCGGATCTTCTCTCTCGATGTAGCCCAGATCTGGCCAACATGACCAAATTTGCCGCAGGGGGATATCTTGATACCCAAGGAGGAGTTTTACTTGTTACGCCGAGTATCTGTCAAAATACGGATATTCATATTATGAACGACGCCTTCCGCAGCTTTCCTAGTGGACACTCCTCTACTTCGGCCGCAGGATTAGTATACCTGAGTCTCTTCCTCGCATCCAAGCTCACAAGCACTATACCCTTCCTATCACCTTCAACCTACAGCCGAGTGACAAAATACCGTTCTGCATTCCCGTATCGTGCTCAAGGTAGAATACAACGATTCCAGCAGAGTACCAGTCCCACTCACGCTGGTAAAGAGGCATACTCCGCCGACGACGAGCCCTCCAATCCCACGGGCCACAACGACAAAATCATAGCATTACGAAACCAAGCGGCTGCACCGCCCGTCTATCTGCTTGTTTTCGCCGTCATTCCCTTCTTCGCCGCCATTTACATTGCGTCTACGCGGTGGTCAGATTTTCGGCATCACGGCTTCGACATCTTCTTCGGTTTCTTCATTGGTACAACCACAGCAATTTTCTCATTCCGGTACTACCATCTCCCTATCAACCAAGGCGCAGGTTGGTCCTGGGGACCAAGAAGTCGAGATCGTTCATTCTGGGCTGGCGTCGGAATAGGGAATTATGTGGCGAGTACAAATGACGATATGGAATTTGAGAAAGTAGAAAACGGTCGAGTGTTGGATGTAGAACTTGGGGCCATTGAGAGGGATGGTGATCATGTAGGGGTGGATGATAGTAATATAGTTCATGGATAGTACGTTAATGTCTTGATAGGATAATATCGAGCTTCTACCTAGGGATATACGATCGGCGCATTTGCATAGCCATATTTAAGGGCTTTTATACCATCGAGGTGCATTTTTGGGGGCGTTAAAGTTAGATTAGGTTATGTTTTTGTATATATTGTACGAGACACAAAACTGACATAATTGTGACGCAAAATATTTACGAAGGACTTCGTTAATTTATAAAATAGTTTTATGATAAGGGTAGCTGTATATCGCTATAAGGATATTAGCATTACAACATGTCCCATGATACTATGCAAACGGCATCGATCTATCAATACCCAACTCCAAAAGTCAAAGTTTTTAGGCTTATTTCCAATAGCCGTATCACCACCCAAAGCCCTCAGCATGTAAATAAATCCCCTCTGCCCCAGTCCCTTTATGCACACCCCTCTCATCACTACATCTCGCCACTGTCCGCCTGACATCCGCATTCAATGCTCTTGGTCCGCAAACCGCAACTCCCGTCTCCCCTTCCGCTTTCTCGAGCGACGCCCACAGCAAACTGCAGATATCTGGTCTCCCACTTACGAAATCTGCACATGGGAGAATACTATTAGATCTTGTGCCTGATTTGATAGAGTTTTGAGATTTGGTTTCAACTTCGACCTTGATTTCATCTGTTTTTTCCAATACCTTGTCAATGGATGATGAGGACGCCGCACGAGTTGGACCATCAGAAGTAGATGTAGATATGCAGCAACAGGGGCCCAGGGATTTATCGCATTCACAAGCACACTCCTTATATCCATCGTTATCGGTGTCTCCAGTGGTGAAATTATTATCACAAGTAACATGGACTTGAATGGTGAGCTCAATACCTGCTTCCCGAAGGGCTTTGGAGGCATATGAAAGTTCATCCGAGATCCAAGAGGTCCAGGATGTGTTTTTAATGACCCACAAAAAGACGACTCGTTTCACCGGGAGTTTGCCTTTCGTTGCACGGGAAGCGATGCCGAGAAGGATGGGAAGTGTGAATGTTATGCCTGTGGAGCCGGATATCAGGAGGACAGTATCGAAGGCTGCAAAATCAGAGTGTGAGGCCCCATACGGACCGTCTATCAAAGCGAGATGAGAGACTTTTGTTGAGGATGAGCCAGAGGGTTCCCTGGTTGGGAGAAGAGAAGTAGCAGTATCTGTAGCGGATTTTAAAAGACGGGATGTGAAGCCTTGATGGCCTTTAAGGAGAAACACAAGGTCGCCATCATGGGAAGAGGGAACTGAAGCGATGGTTGCAGGATGTGACTGTCCAGGGCCAAATTTTGGGATTGAGAGGAAGACATGGGCTCCAGGTGACCATTTATTGATTGCTTTGCTTTGAATACGGATTTTAGTGATGCCACCATCCAGAGCGGTCAATGTAGCTTGTCCAGGGCGGACATTGTTCCAAGCAAATCGGAGCGATCGAATTCCACGGTCTAATATGTAAAGTGCGATTGGGATGTATATGTAAACTCGGGAATAAAGAGCTGTACTCGGTAAATGAAACATCACAGCAATGATAAATCCGAAGAACGTGATAATGTGTTGGACGACAAAGAATTCGTATGACCAGTTCCGAAAAGGTGCAAGAGTGCTTAGGTTCATCCATATCAGAATTACATATACTGCCCATCCAGTTGGTATGCATGAATCTGTGGAATATTCCAAGGACATCAAGCCGTACGCGTTCCATGAGAGATGTAGGAATATCACATGAAGGGTGACCAAGAAGAATAGAACTCTCGAAACCCATCGGTGAATTACATTGAGCCGTTCGTAGGATACACCAGTAACAAGTCCTATCAAGTTGTTTTTGCCTGCTAATAGAATTAAGAGAGGCATCTGGCCCACTCCCAACCAAGCTGCTCGTACCCCTAAGGAAGTAAAGTGTTGCGCTCCCTCGACATCGTTGTTAACAAACTCGAGTAATATAACCCATGCCAAGTACCCTACCAAAAAGAATATTGTGCCAATTGGTGGGACTTGAAAGTATTTTCCGAGGCGACCTTCAGGCGTAAACTGAGGATACGACGCTTCTCGATATATCGCAGTGATAGTTGCTACAGCTTTTGAGAAAGCATTGGAGGGTGATGCAGGGCGCGGCCGATTTGCAGCAGCAGCACGTATTCTAAGAAGTCATCAATACGTGGGATTAAATGTGGACTTGGTAATTCACACGTACCTCGTCAAAGCGGTAATCTTTTGTACTGTATTGAAGAAAGTCGCTACACCAATAACTGCGCATACTCCGTACCAGAAGTATCTGGCGTGCGTATTCCCATCAACCTGGAATTGCGTATCGTCTAAGATCTCCCCGAGGAATGTCGACGCTTGAGTAGTATTTGAAAAGTCGATTCCTGAAGCGTTGAGCGGCGAGTCGGTAGGCGCGCCGCCCATGACCATTGTATCTCCCATATCCATTTTGGCTTTGGTGGAATTTGATCTTATGCTTTTTTTGCCCCGTGAGATAGATGTCCAATCCTCGAATCTCCAATCCGGCTGGAGACTGAATCACTCTTGATCTAGAAGGGGAATTTCAACCAGAGAGATGCTCGTAGAGGAAGAAAATCGCAAATACCAAATACTCAAACCGAAGAACAGAGAAGGAAGGGACATCCTATTAAGTACGAGACAGAGGGGTGTGACGTGAATTGAAACCTGCTCACAAGATCCCACCTACCTGGACAATGATGAGTTCCCCGGAGTCCCGTACGACAGCCAGCCCTCTCTCGACTCAGCCTATCATCTTCGACGGATACGGACGGTTGTTCAGCACATTCACCAGCATGTCCTGCAGATGAGCAAGTTAATTCTGAGCAAAGCTTGTCTCCGAACGGAGAAAGCTTGACGGCGTTTTGCTATTTTGGCTGTGAAATGAGCAAGATATGCGCAAGTTCTTATTAAGCAGTTTGTTTCTGCCTCAGGTTTTCGCATATAGTAGACCTGCAAGGCTCGCAAGGCTGATGAAGGCTCGTAGCCTTGCTGTTGAACGAAAATGGAAATGCCCCTTTGTTAATACCTACTACCTACCTGGTCTACGTGTAAGTCCACTGATACCACATACCCTTCATCTTGACATGTTGATATATTGTGTACTAACAAGGAGTCATTGCTGACGACATTTCTTCCCCATTCCGACCAACACATGCCAGGATATCAGAACACAATGCCTCGTCATACACGCCTTGGATCTAACCATGGCTTTCTTAAAAGTACATTGACCCGCTTCTTAACACATACGAAAGTTGTATCGCGGAAAAAGTAGACCAGACGCATTCATCAACCAAATATCACTGCTTACAGTCGTTCTTGAGTCTTTTCTGAGGTACTACACCCATTCACACCCCCATTGCGCCAATAATCATGTGATCCTGGTGTAAGGAAATGTAATGCTTAGACGCTTGCTGCGCGATTTCGAGTTGTGGCAGGATTGTCGCGATGGAAGACGGTCCGATACTCTTGCTCGTACCGTTGAAGATCTGCTGCAACCCTATCGTCGAGTACCTTGACACTAATCAGTTCCATCTGTCCCATTTGTAAATAAGGAAGCTGCACAAACCTTGCGTTCAGAAGCTGGCAAATCCTTGAATTCTTTGACAATGAGCGCAGTAGCCTCAGGGAATGCAAGACCTTTCATATCGCCAGATGACCATCTTTCCTGGGTGAAAAAGTTGAGCGAACTTCTTGGCCTCAGAGGTAGTCGCTCATCTTGTATCGGTAGAAAATTATGGGAAGACTTGATCTTACGCCTCTTGAGAGCGGCTCGAGCAATATTGGCATTTCGAATTTGGTCAGGGGTGTATTGTGTAACCCACTCCTTGTAAGCGATATCGTTGTCTGCCTTATTCTTGCTAGCTTTCTGGTTGTAGTGCTATGATTGATTACTTTAGTAAGAACTCGTAAGATTAAAAGATTAAGGGACGCTATCTTTACCTCAATTTCTTCGGGGCTAAGTGACTTGAATTTTGTGGAAGCTTCAGCAGCCGTCGCTTTGAACACTGACTTGGGATCATCGCCATCACGTTTTGCAGCCCGCATTGTATCTTGCAAAACGAGATTCCACACTGCAGTTGTTTTTTTTTTGGGCTCCGATAACAAAGCTACAGTCTTCCACTCTTTTGCTTTTGCTTTCAATTTCTCTTCATCGCTGAGGATCTTCTTGGGACGAGGCCTAGCTTGTGGCTTGGGCTTCTTCTTTGCAGCAACCTTCTTCTTTGATGCTGGCTTCTTCTTTACTGCTTTCTTTACCACCTTCTTAGCACCAGCTTCCGTAGTTTTGGGCTTGGCAGTTGTGCGCTTTTTCGACAGGGTGCTTTGCGTCACAGTGGCATATGCCCGTTGCAGAGAGGAAGAGAATCCTGCCTGGAGTGAAGCGTTGTCGGTATTGGTGGAGCTATCGACGCGCAGGAGTTGCCAGATGCTTTGAAGTCCTCGGTTTGTTGATGCATGCCATGTTCCCGCACCAACCCTTCTGATGGCGGCTCGTCCGATGCTGGACAGCATGATGTAAAGCTCTTGGTATTGGTATCTCACTAATGAGAGGGGAATGTAGAAGTAGATGGACTTCAAATACTGAATTGGAGCAAGGTGAATGGTCGCATTCCTTGAGAACCCAGCCCCTTCTTTTCTGGTACACGCGAGCACAGCTCAAGCTCCGAGCTAATACTAATTGGACGTAGCGTGTATCTATGGCAGCCGCCCACGTGCCGCCGACTTAACCATCGCAGACCTGTGTGGAAAGTCAATGATAACTAGACGTACCTAGGTTACGTACTGTCCCCCGAGTTTCAGTAATAAGTCTGCTTAATACCAACTTTGTGGTTGAATATTTACCAGGAGAGGAAGAGTGGTTACTTTCTTGATAGCCCTGTTTTCCGGATCCTGCCAGAAAGTATTTCTGCCCATTGAAATACCATTAATTGAGGCAAAAGAATGGCTCGCCTCAGGGACTCTCGCTCACCATCGCCAGCAGGAAGTCAACACTCCTCGAAACGAAGCAGGAAAGATGACGATATCAGGAGGGATCGAGACAGAAGAGATGACCCTCGAGTGCCAAGGCGGCGCTCTAGAAGTGCAGATGTGAGTCACTTGTCCTGGTTCAAAAATATTCGAAGGACTACTAATTCTAATTATATTCAGCGTCGACCTCGCGATCGAGATATGCACCGCAGAAGAGATCGTTCAATAGACCGGAGGGATGACGAATTTCACAGATCCGGCCGACGAGATCGATCAAGAGAACGTAGGGATAGATATGGCGATAGAGAGCGGTCTCCGGATAGACGCCGACGGAGAAGTCGAGAACGAGATTATCGTGACAGGCGAGACGACTCTTATGATAGGGCCCGAAGACGCCGCGAGGACTCTACTGACTCGTGGACCCGTAGCAGAGGAGAAGACAATCGAGGAAAACCTACAAGCAAAGGGGAGAGTTTTAAGTCCAACGATGTTCGTATTCCCTCGTCTTATCCCAAGAGCAGGACTAATATCTTTAACCAGGTCAGGAAATCGTCGGCGCCTGTCGCTCAATCCGAAGCCGATAAGGAGGCCGAAAAGAAAGCGGAACGTCTCGCCAAATTGGAAGCTTGGAAAAGGAAGATCGCTGAAGATAAAGAACGTAAGGAAAAGGATCTTGCTTTCGGACGTGGACGAAACCTTCTGGATGAGATCGATGAAAGTGCAAAAGCGACCCCCCCAGCTGCTTCCTCAGCATCCCCTGACACTCCACTAAGTATGGCCTCTCCGAAGCCGTACGCCGGGAAATTCGACCCGAAGGCTATAGCGAAAAAGGCTGTTGCTAGCTCAACTACACATACTCTAGGAAAGGATTTACCCGCCAAGGAATTATCTAAAGTGTCCGCTACCTTTACTTCCACGGTCAAAGGATTACAAGCTGACAAGAAGCCAACAGCTTTCAACAATACTTCGAACGGTATATTCTCCCGGTTTCCAACATACTACCATTGCTATGCTAATATCTCTACAGCGGCATTAGAGTTACCTAAAGCAAGACGCAATCTCAATGCATTTGGGTTCGGTGCAAAATCTGCTACTGAGAATGAGAAGCCCTCTTCAAAAAGAGCTTTGGACTTCGGGGAAGATGAAGGATCAAGGAAAAAGTTGGAAAAGCTACCTACCCTACCTTCGACAAGCACTGAAGAAGAAGATTCTATAATCGCTAACGCTGTCGAGGGAGAGGATGACGACGACGTAGATATGGAAGATGGGGGAACTGAAGAAGAAGCTGCCGCCGCTGCTCGAGCTGCCATAGAAAAGCGTGAAGAGAGACTACAAGAACAAAGTATAGCCAAACCCGAGGCAGAAGATAGCGAAATTGTCACCGATCAAGATGAAGGCGGTGAGATAGAGATGGAAAATGCCCCTTTTGTTCAAGTTACTCCCGCTCCCGTAGAAGAGGACGAAGTTGACCCCTTAGATGCCTTCATGGAAGAAATGGGTGATCCATTTGCGGCCTCGAAGACCAGTGGAGCCTTCAACAAGACCAAAAGCAAAAGCCAGCAACAAGAACCTGAGGCATTATTTGGTGATGAAGACGATGTTGAGCTCAAAACCATGGAAGCAGATCCAGATGACATTCTTGCGATTGCAAGCAAAGCTAGAAAGAAGAAAGATCTCCCTACGATTGACTATACGAAGCTCAGACTTGAACCATTTCGAAAGAATTTCTACGCTGAGCCAGCGGAACTGTCTAACATGAGTGAGGCCGAGCTAGCGGACTTGCGTCTGGAGCTTGATGGTATCAAGGTCGCAGGCATAGACGTACCTAAACCTGTACAGAAATGGTCACAGTGTGGGCTGAATTTACAGTCTCTGGAAGTCATACGCAAACTCGGATATGAAAGACCAACTTCGATACAGATGCAAGCGATTCCTGCAATCATGTCCGGCCGCGATGTCATTGGCGTGGCCAAAACGGGATCTGGCAAAACCATTGCATTTCTTCTCCCTATGTTCCGTCATATTCGTGACCAACGACCATTGGAAGGCACTGATGGACCCATGGGCCTGATCATGACACCAACGCGAGAATTAGCTACCCAGATTCACAAGGAGTGTAAGCCATTTCTAAAGGCTATGGGTTTGCGAGCCGTATGTGCCTATGGCGGGGCCCCGATTAAGGACCAAATTGCTGATCTAAAGCGAGGAGCTGAGATTATTGTTTGCACTCCAGGACGAATGATAGATTTACTAGCAGCCAATGGTGGCAGAGTTACAAATCTTCGACGAGTAACTTACGTTGTCTTGGATGAGGCTGATAGAATGTTTGATATGGGTTTTGAGCCACAAGTTATGAAGATATTTGCTAATATTCGACCCGATCGACAAACAATTTTATTTTCTGCAACAATGCCTCGAATCATGGATGCATTAGCTAAGAAAACTCTACAGTCACCAGTGGAGATTACAGTTGGTGGGAGAAGTGTGGTCGCTCCAGAGATCAACCAAGTTGTCAAAGTTCTTGAAGAAAAGGACAAGTTCCACCAATTGCTGGAGCTTCTAGGCCAGCTCTATGACAAAGACGAGGATGCCCGTACCCTCATATTCGTTGATCGTCAAGAGAAGGCAGATGACTTGCTCAAAGATTTGATGCGTAAAGGTTATCCCTGTATGTCGATTCACGGTGGCAAGGATCAGATCGATCGGGATTCTACCATTGATGACTTCAAAGCAGGCGTTGTCCCAATTATGATTGCTACCTCTGTTGCAGCTCGAGGATTAGATGTGAAGCAGCTGAAACTTGTTGTCAACTTTGATGCCCCAAACCATCTGGAAGATTACGTCCACAGAGCTGGCCGAACAGGCAGAGCAGGCAATACAGGAACTGCGGTGACCTTTGTTACCGAAGACCAAGAGCAATATTCTGTTGGGATAGCAAAGGCTCTTGAGCAATCTGGTCAAACTGTTCCTGAGAAACTCAATGAGATGAGAAAGTCATTTCGAGAAAAAGTTAAAACTGGTAAATCTAAGGACAGTTCAGGGTTTGGTGGAAAGGGTCTCGAGCGTCTGGATGCGGAACGAGAAGCGGCGAGGAATAGGGAACGTAAGACGCATAAAACCGACGCTGATGATGACGACGAGAAAGAAGATAAAGTCAGCGACGAGGATATCGTTCTCAAGGCGGCATCATCTGTTCAACCTGCAGCTGCAGCTCCTACTCCTCAATTAGTAGGCGTGCCCAAGGGCATCGACTTGGACGGCAAGATTACCGTCCATCGTACTGAAACAGCTGTATCGTCGGGCGGTGGCTCCAAAAACCCCCTCGACAAAGTTACATCCGCTATCGACGCCATCAATGCTCGACTAAACAAGACTGGCCAATTACGATCTGGTGTACCGATCGATAACAAGGGCCCTGATGCAGGTGCTTTCCATGCAACTCTGGAGATCAATGACTTCCCTCAGAAAGCTCGCTGGGCTGTAACAAATAGAACAAATGTTGCGAAGATTCTTGAAGCAACAGGTACTTCCATCACAACCAAAGGGAGTTTTTATCCAACTGGGAAGGAGGTGCAGGCGGGCGGAGACCCAAAGTTATATATTCTTGTGGAGGGTGACACAGAGGTCGTGGTTACTAATGCTATGAGGGAGCTTATGAGGTTATTGAAAGAAGGCACTATTGCAGCGGCGGACGCAGAAGGGAGGACTCCTGCTAGTGGGAGATACAATGTTGTATGATCGGTATTCCTAAAGTGCAACATAAGTCAAAAGAAAAAATCGTAGAACCTGGTCCTGTAATTCCCTCAGTGCTTCTAAATTACTCTTGTCGCCCAATAAACACGAACGCTCTACTTCTACCCTTCCTCTCTATATAGCATCATTCCCATTTGCCATCATCCCATCATCAATTGTAATTTCTCGTTTCCTCTGCCTGTTGTGCCTCTCTCGCCAGTCGTTCCTGGTCGCTCGCGTCCTTCAAAGTATCAGTCCTTGTCTTCTTCTTCTGCTCAGCCAGCTGTGCACCCAGCTTTCCCATCGGCTGTGATTTATTAAGTCTCGCCTATCCAATCAATCAGCCAGCATCCAAATATTCCTTCTTTTCCCTTCTAGTCAAGTATGATTGCCAAGGACTTGGCGCCGTTCCGTAAGAACGCAGTCTTCTACCCACCTCAGCAGCTTCTGCGGCTTTCCTCCTTGCTTCTTCGTTGGAAGAAGCACCTTGTACACTCGAGTTTGCTTGTAGGCTTGTGGGAGCGCTTCCTCCTAGTTTTCGGCCCACGTTCTTGGGTATAGATGAGGTTCTAGTATTGCTAGGGGGAGGAGCTGAGGAGAGAGTTCGGCCCGGGGAGGAGAATGGATCTGGTGGGGATTGCTTTCCGCACAGGTTACCCATATTAAGAAGGCGATAGCGACAGGCTCAGCGACACACAATTCGAAGTGGTGAGACAGATTGAAGGATATGACAAGAGAGAGAGGTGGCATCGATGGTAATCGAGGCTTGTCGTCGCAATAGCAATGTGGCGGGGTACTGTATGGCAGTGCACTCGCACTCACTCTGCACGACTGCCATCATCGCTGACAGCTTGGTTTCTGACAACGAACTTTATTGGAAGAAAGGGATATCACTTATGACTTACCGTCCTGATGACTTCTATACGACAACCTGATATTTCATGTACAGTAGGAGGTCTATCGGGTTTTTGCGTTACTGGCACTTGCCAGTTGTCCTTATCGATAGCGATGCGGGGCGACGAACCTATTTTCGACAAGCTCCGAATGCCGACTTGAACGTGTTTTGGCGACGAAGGGTTTGTTTGCTTGCATCCACCACCATCCCTTTCACCAAATATTTTCTCTTTCTCTATTGTCTTAATTATACACATCACCATCCAGGCCGATGACTCGAATAGCTCCATTTTTCTCTCGGTCGATACCTATCTGGGTAGTGTCGAAGACTCTAGAGTCAATTAGTAAGTTGGAGTTGTGGCACCTTGATGGGTAGCTGATATACCCTTCTCTTCCCCCCACCTCCCTCTCGATAATCCCTCTCTCCCCTCCCCCACCCATCTTCTGACCATTCGAAGTTCACCTTGTCATGGCCGTAAACTAGGGCATGGCATGATACATTCCATTGGCGAAATCTCTGCTCCATCACCATTCTCCCCTTGTGAGCAATCACGACCAACTTGAGGGAGTCTAAGGCGTTCTGTTCCAGCATCATGGAGCTGCCACAGATATCACATCCGAACGACCAATATCCCTCCATCCAAAATTCCCTTCACACGAATTATGGCCAATACGCCCAACAATCGTCATTGCCGACTGGTCCTCAGCAGTACTACCAGAATTTCCCATCACCGCTGACAGCAACTGCAGTGCCACGACCACCTGGAGAGATGATGGCGTCGAATGTCCCAAATAGTCTATATCCCAATAAGGACTTAGTAAACCTACTGTTTGCCAGAAGTCAAATTCAAGAGCAGACAGCTCCGAGTTCAGAAGATCATTGCCCCTTCCCCAAGCGTCGAAGAGTTGGTGGACAAAATGTTATAGGAGAAGGCTCTCTTGTTCCATCAAGGATCATAAAGCGAGACTGTAATTCCGAAGTAGGCTCTCATTACAGCGAATGTTGTAGCAGTTGTCTCGAGGGTATACCCTGTGCCAGATCGGAATGTGAGGAGGGAAAAGAGGAGTTGGTACCTTGCACAAAACGAGCCTGCGAGAAGGGCGCATGTAAGGACAAATGCCTAGGAGTGGGTATTGAAACACAGCAGACTCGGTGGGAACCAGATACTGTCACGCCTGACGAAGATATACTTGCCTCTTTGTCTAATTCATCATGGGATAGTCAAGCACCACGGGATGATGGGAACCACCCAATAAGGTTGAACCCGCACGCCATGATTGATCCGAACCTTACGAATAATGACGATCCCCGTTTGTCAGCCTCAGCGTCTCCTGTCTCAACATCGTTTTCATCTGGTGAAAGCATTATGTCGACTCCTGCTTCTTTCCCGAATGGAATACCTACCTCTCTGTGTCCAACTATTTCATTTGAACGAATGCAAGTACCTAACAGTGTTCTTACGGGTGCTGGCACACTGTTTGCTGTGCCAGGAATGGGCAACTGGCAGCCGCAAAGCAGCAGTACCTTCTTTAACCTCGACTACAAGTGCTACTGGAATGACTGTGGACAAAATTTTGCAACTTACCAGAATTTGATTGACCATATCCACAAGCAGCATGTGGATGCTCAAATGGGTTTCAATTGCCCCATGGAACCCAATAATTGCTCTACCCTCGGATCAAATCCCGTGGATCACCTTCGGATGTCTCACGGGATAGATTTCAATTCTGCGAACTCTCTTAGCTGCCCAGCTCCGAACTGTTTCACAGATCAGACTTATCTTTCTCCATCGATGCTCCACAACCACTTTGATCTATCACATGCAATACCAGTAAATGGATTATTAAATTGCCATTGGGGTACGTGTGCAGCTACCCTTGGGGATACGTCTCAGTTATTCGATCATTTGAGTGTGCAGCATCAACTTCCCATGCCAAATTTTGATGGGCAAGATATTGATCTCACTGATCAATATGACATTACGACAAGTCGGATTTCTGTCCCGGATAACGAATTCCCCAAAGATTTTGATCATCTTTCATGTCAATGGAAACTAAATTTTCACGATGTCTGTGGAACAGTATGCAAAACACCCGACGAACTCCAAAAACATGTAAAAGAAGCTCATTTGGCCGCCCTCAACAAGGATAGAGGTTATATCTGCCACTGGGATAATTGTGGTCGTTTGCAGAAGAGAGGCGAACAGCACGGATTTTCGCAAAGGGGCAAGCTAGAGCGACACATGGCTACCCACACAGGTTGTAAGTACTATTCAAGAGTTTATAAATGTTATTGTTTCTGACATGAAACAGATAAGTGTTGTGCATGCGATACATGTGGACTTGCCTTCTCAGCGCCACAAGCTCTCAGGCAGCATAAGCTGCTTCATACTGGAGAGAAGCCGTGGCCATGTAGGCATTGCGACAAACGTTTCCCACAGCAGAGTGCACGTAGTAAGTCATAGCCTATCGATCCAGAATCGAAATACTAAGATATGCAGCTGTTCATGAGCGAACGCATACGCTCGAAAAGCCATTAATTTGCGAGGTGTGTCAAAGAGCGTTCTCTGAATCTTCCAATTTGGCAAAGCACCGAAAGACACATGGCGAGAGAGGTCGACATCTTTGTAATAGACCGATGTGCGGAAAATCTTTCCACAGACTTGACCAGTTGAAACGTCATTATGCTTCCCATGATGGATGTCATGACTCTGTTACTTCCTCTCCTTCCACTGTCTCGAATGATATCACAGAGTAAGGAGAGCCTCAATATTAATGAGAGCAGAGGTGTTCGTTAATGGTTCCCCAATGATTCTTTGCTTTGGAAAAATCGGATATAAATCCGTAGGGTTAGCGTAGACATAGAAAGGAGGCTTGGGTTCTATATTTGGGCTCTAAACGTACTGTGTTTGATCGGGAGTTCTGGAGTGACTGGAGCGGATCAATTGATACAGCACGGTATACCCCAGACATTACGGAATTATAAATTGCATTTTCATTTTCTATTCCACGCACTGCCATTTGATCTGACTCAACCTGAATATCCTCTATCTTCCATAAGGTCCCGACATCTTCACTGTCTGCCCATTCCCTCTCGCCTTATTCAACTCGCCACCTACTCCAGCAGGGAGTACAAACATATCCGTTGCCACACTAATCATGTGAAAACCCATGTCCCTAAACTTACCACCCTGCAACCCATCAGTACAGAAAATCCCAGCCTTCTTCCCTCTCTTCACAGCGGTATCTAAAACCTTCTTGATAGCAACCTGCAGCTCCTCGTGCATCACGCCGTCCACAACGGGGCGTGCAATATTATTCCCCAGATCAAAAGGTCCTACGAACAAAACATCGATACCTTCCACGGCGGCTATCTCATCCACGTTCTCCAGCGCTTCCGAAGTCTCAATCTGCACGATAGTGAGCAGCGAGGAGTTGGCCTGCTGCAGGTAGGCTGTGGAGGTCAGAGAGGCCGAGAAGCAGGGCATGGGGAAGGGGGACCCGAAACCGCGGGAACCTAAGGGGGGGAACTTGGCGCTGCGCACGAGCGAGATGGCGTCGGCAGGTGTGTAGAGCAGGGGGACGATGATCCCGTGGGCCCCTGAGTCTAGAGCCCGTTTCACGAGGTGCCCTTGGTTGTCGGCGATTCGCACAATGGGACTCACGCCGCATGCGGCGATGGCGGGCACGGCTTCATGCATTGCGGCATCTGGAGAGTTAGGCTGGATTGATATGCAAATGAAAGATGGGGTCGAGTGAGTAAATGAGTCCCGAAAGGAGATTTTCTAGATGTAAATGGTAGATATCTGAATATGGCCTTGCCGCCTTTTCCAGCCTTGAACTCTCAATGGCTATTGACAATGATGTACATCATAAAATAACACATCGAAATACAAGCTCCGGAGACACGACCGTAGAATTTAGATGGTATATATGTATATATAAATAATTTATATCTCTCTCACTCACCATCCATGTTTCCGTGCTCACAATCCACAACCACAAAATCCACCCCCATTCTGGCCATGGCTCTGGAAACACTGGCTCCAGGAATCATTTGCCAGCATCCCAGACTGGCCTCTCTCCCCTCTTGCAGTTTATTCTTCAGGTGGTTTGATGCTTGCATCGTAGAAGCCATTCTTTGTGACCGTCTTTGAGTCTTCGTGAGAACTGAGTGATCTCTGTACAGAGTGGAGCTCTGAGCTGAGAGGATAAATGCTCTGGGGGAATCGGAATAGATTCGGGCTCGTGTTGGGAGGTGAGAGAGTGGGTTCATGGTTTGGATAACTTGATGTTGTTGGTCTTTATCTTTAGCGCCCGATTGGGATGCACCTGCATTTGGGAGATATCACATGACTAAGTATGTTAAGGTCTCTGCTAGTGACATTGAAGAGATTGAAGAGATTGAAAAGATTGAGGATATATTTTGTGGCCTTTGCGCTTGTCATCATCCGTGATTAGTATGGGTGGCACTTGCTTTAGGATTGGGCAACTGCTCAAGTACCTGACTCTCTTGCACGTGCAATGGGTCAGCGGGGAGAATATATTGAGTTCACTGACTGTACTCTGGCCTTCAAACAGCAGTTATCTTTTGGTTCCCTTCTGGAATTTCGTACTTTCCAACAAAAGCTCCGTTCAAGTTGCCGTGAAAACGTGGAAATCTACAAGATCACGTGCTGATACCCCACCTTTCGTCTCTCTCGTATTTTCAAACAACGCAGAGGATATGGTATATGCACGTAATTGGACGGGGATGTCTCTTTCCCATCCCGACGGTTTGGTCGGACCGGGCCCGATATCTACGAAAACCGATGTTCACCGCTCGTGAATGCCGGCCATCGATTCTCGTAGGATCAGGTACCTTCGTTCTGTAGGTAGTACGGGTTCTTCATATATTTCCTGGGACTTGGCGGGCTCGGGGAATGAGGCTCGATCTGGAATGCACACTCCTCCTATACTGCGTATGCTGTGTTCCCATACCACGACGCCGGATTGGATTTGCTGGATGTCATTTGTGATATGTAACGGTACACTGCACGGGTCAGCTGTCCCGGGGGCAGCAGTTCTTGCGGTGAAGCTGTACGGGAGACCTATACAATTCGAACCCGCGAATAGGAAGCGGACCTGCTTTCCGTCCGCAATGTCGCTGTAATCACTTTCTATCCGGATACCTGTCGTGGTACGGTAGCACGGTAGCACGGTACAAGCTTACCCCCACGCGCGTCAAAGGTGGACAAGCCATGCTGCATGTGCCCCCCTGATCGCTGGCCGCCTAGTCCCACCGTCGTGGGAACCTAATTGAAGACTAACACCGGCAATAGATGCAAGAAAGGGGGGAGGGGCGAGGGGGAGAGAGGGTGGTGCACTGGATATAAAAAGCTGTAAAGTGGATATGGAACCAAAGCAGAGGACAGAAGAGAAGGGGACCGGAAGCAGAAAGGCATGGAAGAGCTGATTACATACACAGGATGTCGGCGACACGTACAACCTCTGGCCTGAGCTCCTACTGGCCAGCTGACTGCTTTCTCTCCCACCCTCCCCCCATCTTTTCTCTCTCTTTTGCCCAAACAAGGCTTATACGGGCATCAACTCGCTGCCAGTGGCTGGATATTATCCTTTTCGTCTTCAATCTCAACAGCCCTGGTCGCCGGCTTAATCCCGGCAGGACGATACTACAGAGGCATTATCGTTTTTGCTACAACGACATCCCTTGGTATGACGGTGCTTCCTTACAGTACAGGACTGTACACCAGTACTTTGAACAATCCTGGTCCCTTCCCTTCCCTTCCCTTCCCCCAAGATACCACAGCAACATAAAGAGCCAATGTGTCCCGCCGCACCGTGAGTCCCTTTCTTAATGCCTCAATCGTCGTACAGTATTTCACAGCGGGGATTCCCTCGTTTCCTTGCCCTTTTCCTCAACCCAGTCCAGACGAACAGCAAATGAGACACTGGATTGCTCTTGCCGCTGCAGTCGCCTCACTTCGACTCACAGTGTCTTCTTGACTGGTGCCCCTACACTCACAAGCCCAGGAAGGGACGAGGGGACTCAGACATGTTATCTTATGGAAATCGGCCCACGAGGGGACAAGCAGACCCAGCAACCACAGACCAGCTCCCGTTAGCAACCACCACCACCCCAAATACAATGACAAACAGTACTACTGACCCTGCAGGTCAACCAGATCAACACCACCACATCTGGCTCATTACCGGCCCGGCTGGTTGCGGCAAGAGCACCGTCGCCCAATTCATAGCCAAGGCCATGGATCTCCCTTATATCGAAGGTGACGAGGTGAGTCCGATTACCTATCTGCGTATTGTATTCCGGAAGACGTAACTAATATCCGCTAGTTCCATCCGGTCGCCAACGTTGAGAAGATGAGCCAAGGCATTCCTCTCACCGATGCCGACCGCTGGGACTGGCTTACTCTGCTCCGCCAAGAATCTCTCCGACAACTCCAGAAGGGGTCTGCGGGCGTCGTCCTCACCTGCTCTGCCCTGAAGCGCAAATACCGCGATGTTATCCGCGTAGCACCATACTACCATCGTGATGTCCTTGTTCACTTCGTCTATCTGCATGCTACGGAGAAAGTCCTCTTGGAGCGAGTGATGGCGAGAAAGGGTCATTACATGGGTGCGAATATGGTACACAGTCAATTTAACATATTGGAGGTACCGGGGCCGGATGAGACGGATGTCATTACGGTAGATGTCAGTGGGACGGTGCAAGAGGTAGAGGAAGAGGCCTTAGAGAAGATTCGTCAAGTTGTGCTGCAGCGAAGAAGAACTTAGCCAGTAGATGGAAGAGAATCCTCGCAGCATGGGGTTCACAAGGAGTTTTGATCCCATTCGTCCTTTTACAGAAGCGGCTGCGTACGGGATTGCTTATGCTTGAGCTTTGTTTTTGGTCGAGGGCGTTATGTAGGAGCTTCTTATTCGCACCTTCTTGGAAAGGCTTGCATGCGTTGGGGTTACATGGGGAAGTGGAATCAAGGGATTTTCAGCGTGACACGACCTCTAGACAAGTGCTAGGTGACTTTTGTAATGATATCACAAGACCCTTTCAAAGATGAAAGCAGGGGCTTTATGCAGACATCGCGGATCCGTCTTGGCATTTATAAACGAATGCATTTCTCTTCTCCCTAGAAATCCAGCCTCTTCTATTTTGCGGGGTAGCGGCCAACGCATTCGTTGTACGACAAGGCTCAGGGCTGAGCCTCCGGCTCCTTTCTACCCAACATCCTGCCCAATATTCTACTCCGAGGATTCTCGGAAAGCGGGCAGGTGCATCTCTACTCCCCCGCGCTGACTGCATCACCGTAAATGCACAACCATACTACCCGGATCCTCCACGAAGCCTCGAACAATCTCAGCGGCCCGGGCCATGGTGGCTCCATCGATAACACGGTGATCCGCACTCCAGCTGAAATTAGCAATCTGTTTCTCTACCACCTGCCCTTGCTCATTGAAAGCTGGTATTGTCTTCACCTTCCCGATTCCTAATATAGCTACCTCTTTTTCCACTATTAGGGGTGAGACATACGTCCCGCCTATATTTCCTATGTTCGAGACGGTGATGGTACCTCCACTCAGGTCCTGAGTAGAAAGCTTGCCGGATGCAGCCAAGGTTTGAAGGCGGCTAAGTTCCTTGGCGATAGAAAGAATGTTAAGGCTCGAGACATTCTTGATGACAGGGACCAGCAGTCCTGATGGTGTGTCCATGGCAATGCCAATGTTGTGCTGATTCCTCATGATCAGGACTGGTTTCGATGTGTTTGGATCGACGTCAACCCGGGCATTCAATGCCGGGCATCGATGAAGAGCCATAGAGACAGCCTTGATTATGAAAGGGAGGAAAGATAATTTACTGATATTACCGGCAGGAGATGTAGCCAAGACTTTGTTTAGACGCAGACGCAACTGCGCAAGGCCCGAGAAATCGATTTCGTCTGCATAAAGGAAATGCGGAATAGTTAAAGACTTTGTCATTGTCTTAAACATTTGGTATTGAGTGTTGGATAGTTGACTTATAGTCTCCTTTTGAGGACCGTCGCTTGTTGGTGGTGGGGTGTAGAGGGGTTGAGGGGTATCTACTGGAGCAGTATCTCGTAGCTTTGCAAATTGATAGACATCTTCCTTCAGCACTCTACCATCTTTCCCTGTGCCATTAACATCCTCTATTCTAACGTCCAATTCCTTTGTCAAATGCCGGACCGCAGGTGTAGCTAATGAAGCATGCTTGCTCTTCGACACGGGTGCCACCTCGGCTTCTCCAGATGAATTCGAACCCGTGTTCCCGCTAGGAGGAGGAGAAGCCGAACCCTTCACCGCCAGCTCTTGAGCTTTGGACTCTCCCTCTCCACTCAGAGCCGCCAAATCCTCTTCCTTGATCTGCCCCTGTATATCGATATCCAGCAGCGGCTTCCCCACCCTGGCCATCTCGCCGGCCTCGTAATGCAGCTTCTTGACGACGCCGGCGAAGCGGCTGGTGATCTCCACCGAGGCCTTGTCGCTCTGCACCTCGCACAGCTTGTCCCACTCCTCGACGCGTGCCTCGGGCTCCACGAACCATTGGATGATCTCACATTCTCGGATTCCTGTTGTCCTCTCGCTTTGTGGTTAGAAATTGGTCTTTTTTGGTGTTCAATAGGCAATAGGTAAGATGCGATATAGTGATTTGAGGATTTGGGGTTTTTGAAATATAGAAAGAGAAATATAGAAAGAAGAAAGAAGAAATACCTTCCCCAATATCGGCCAGCAGAAATGGTTTAATGGCCAACACCCTCGCAGAGCAGTGAAATGCTCTGTTTCTAGGATGATGATGTCTCGGGAATGTAAAACGTCTTAAAACCTGGAATTGGCGTGCTGTTGTTATCCTCGGGAGGAGAAAGATATGCATTTTTCAACTCTGGAAAAAGGGTAGATGGGGTAGAAAGAACACTTACATGTTCAAAGAATGAGTGCATTGGAGGATGATGATGATATTGTACCTGTCAATAAGCTCCCCCGCGAAAAATAAGCCCGATAGTAAGCGGGCACAGAGCGGGTCAGGGATTAGATTTTGCCAAAAGAAAAAAATAAAGTTATATAGGTAGATTTTTGGTAACCTTGCTGAAAATATTTCTCCTTAAACATTTCTTAATACTCAAACGGCAAAAGGTTCAGACCCGGGTTTAGAGTGTCTTACATCCTTGGTCGATACTGATATTCGTAGGTAGGTTTCTCCTCTTTAAGTACAAGATTAACCCGAACCGCGTTTCCTGCACTTATTAAACAAGAATCGCATATTGAAATCAATATACCTGGACTACGATAGAATGAGCGCACTTTAGTGAAAAAGAGCTGGGATTTGGATCTTTCTAAAAAGGAGAAAAGAACGGCAAAAGTTTCAAACTCGAGATTCTTACATTTCTTATTTAGTAAATGCCTTCACCTCATCCATTCATCGTCACCCCAATTTTTTGTTAAACTAATTGCTGGTTTCTGATTGGCTGAGATTGATTTCCCCCCTCTTTCCATTTACCACTTTATATCTCTAGTATTATGTTGACAAATAGGGTCGAGATTGTAGTTTTGAGCAGCTTTTTTGATATTAAAATTTAAAAGTCTATTGTTATACCAAACAAGTTTTTAGCTAACAGAAGCGGTAATAGAAAAGATCTTTCCATAATTATTCAATATATCCAATAAAAAAGGTTGCTATTAAATAAGCACACAAATTTGTATATGCAAAATCTGGAGGGACTCAGCTTAACTAATGTATGACTAACCATGACTACGACTGTCCAATTTCACTCCATCGAGCCTTCGAAAAGTTTTTGTAACTAATGTCTGATCTCGTCAAGAAGTCGATTGTGTTCATTGGTTGATGTTTCACTTGGCGGAATGCTTGCTGACGTTTGGTCATGCACTAGATATCCCAACTATACATATAGCTGAGTGGGAAATGCACTTGCTTACAAACTTGGAAGGCGGTATAAGAGGCTGCTTGCTTCTGTAGAAAGGGTCGGGGAGTGAAGGCTGGCTATAATATCGTGTACGAATAGCATGGTTTTGACTGAAATTATTCGACTTTACTTGGGCGAGGCCACAGCAGATACTTAAGAATTATTTGATAGACAGGTGCTAAGATTTTGTGCTCTTTAGTGTCTTGCATGCTGATATTGTCTAGATTACTAGGCTCAATCGTTATCGATTCCAGAGGCTCAATAATAGCCGTGTTGTACAATATATTGCCGACCCTCGCAGACGCTCCTCTGCGTCTGCGAGCAGATATTTGCAGCCTGTAGAAGTCTTCTCGCCAAATATGAAGATATTGGCCTCTGAGTGGCTAAGTGTGCCCGATCTGATCCAGCGACCATAGCGTGCAATGAGATATTTATATGCGACTCACGAACCACCCGAAGTGGTGTAACGCGTAAGGGTATATTTGAAATCCATCTCTCAAACTTTCATCTGCTTATCAGAAAATCAATCTAGGTACCAAGTCTACAGTCCACCAAAAAATTGAAATATCAAATCGAAAATGCCGACGAATGCTGTTGCACTGGTAGTGTATTATCTCATCATGGAATTTTGATCACGCGCTCGCGAGTGTGAAGGCAGCGCAGCCCATCGATGAGCAGCAGAATCCAGGCCTTATCCGCCGAGGTGGGATATATGGCGGCGAGCACGTAGTGGTAGCAGTTGGGCGAGCTGACGGATCTCGAAATTATATCGTAATTACCCAAGTATTATGAGGTTGTTTCGCTCTAACCCAAAATGGTTAATCGCTTGGATTCGATATCCGAGACTGGCCTCGCTTAACCAAAAAATTTGTTTGTCCATATATAATTAAATAAGTGAAAACATTTCAACAAGTAGCAAACACAGAGCCGTTGAACCGCTTACGCATGGCGTTGAATGCCGGCCCTGCAGCTACCAGTAAAATAGCTATAATAAAGATCGTTGAACCGCTTACGCATGGCGTTGAATGCCGATCTTCTTCTATGGCGCTTACTACGTGTTGCCCCTTCAAAACCGCTTCAGTGCGGTTTCTATCTCCTTGCCCTTATATAATTAGGGTTGGGGGGGAGTTTTGCTGTTTTTGGGGAGTGGGGTGAGGAGTCTAGCCGAAGTAGGATAAAAGTACTTCCACACCGTTCATATTATATGGTTATAATTGTAAGCGGGAAACGCCGAGAAGCGTGAATTTTTCAGGTTGACACTTTTACGTTTTCTGGATTTTGCGATAGTGCATGTGAAGCTACAATGCTTCTCTCACTAAGACCATTATGGTCTACCCACAAGGCATTCGACTCCGCAGCTTGTCTCGTCTGCCAATGGCAATCTTTCAGTACGGCTCATCCACGATATGCCAGCAAAGAGACTCCTAAAAATGACGACACCAAACCGCCAGCGCCAGCACCTCGTGCCTCAGCCTTAGACGCCGCACCGAGAGCATACGGGAAACGGGTCAAGGAATTCACGCCCCAGGCTTTGGACCGCCCGCTCGGCCTCGCAACACCTCCGCGAGCCGGTGACAATTCGGGGGTGGATGGGAGGACATTGCGGCAGCGGAGAGATGACTTCGTGAGTTGGGAGAAACATCTGAGCAGGAGGAAGCAACTGTAAGGTCGACGTCACGATGTGATATGATATTGATACTGTCATGAATCTAGACATTGAGTTCGGGAATTTGTACTGATTAGTTTCGGAATAAATAGGACGCAAAAGATGTCGACGCCGTATTTCAGGGAATGGAGCAATATGGATCACCATAAGGGCAAATCATTCCTCGCGCCCCGCAAACTATTCAAGGCCGAGCATGCTCTCTACTTCACCAATTTCCAAGGCCAGACTCTGGTCAAGAGGTCCGGGCTGCAAGATACCACGCCCGTGTTGCAGGATAAGGTCTCCATTGTGAGTGTGTTCAGCAGTCAATGGGCCGAGGACCAAACATCCTCGTTCGTTTCGGAGAATATTAATGCGGAGTTGCATGAGGTGGTGAAAGAGAGTGAGGGCAGCGCTCAGATTGTTAAGATCAATGTAGAGGATAATACTATAAAGGCGTGGTTGGTGAAGCTCTTTATGGGGAGCGCGAGGCGGCGCATTGCGGAGAGTGAGTGGGGCCGGAATTTCCTGGTGAAGAGGCACCTAGAGGATGAGAAGAGGGAGGCCATGGGGTTTTTGAATACTAAGGTGGGTTATGTGTATTTGTTGGATGGGGATTGTAAGATTAGATGGGCAGGGAGTGGACCTTCTCAGAAAGAGGAGAGAGAAGGGTTGGTGAGGGGTGTAAGGAGGTTGGTTGAGGAGTTGAAAAATAGGAGGAAAGAGAAGCCTGTTGTGGTGGAACAGAAGAAGATAAGTGCAACTCCAAAAGCTGTCCCTGTCGAAGATAAAAAGCTCGCAGCTTGAGAATTCGGATATATCCATTGTAACAATACATCATCGATTGGCTTACTAGCCACCGTAACGCCCATGAATGCTAGATGCTCAACCCTCACATAAAATACAAAAACATCAGAAAGCAAAAGGCAATAAAACTCCCCATAATAATCCCATCTCTCCTCTTCTTCGCCGAAATCCTCGTCATCAAACTATTCAACCCCGGAACCTGACTCGCAGCCCCAGTAATTCTCCTATTAATACTCCCCAGCATCTCTCTCTGCATGCCGAAACTCTCATTCACGGCATACGCTTGGCTGAGCACACTATCCGCCATATTGTGGCTATTATCTATGCGCCCTCGCTCCTCCAACATGTAATTCGCCTCTGCGGCTTCCGGGTTGTTGGAATGGTAGGCATCGATATCGCTGCGTACATTGGAGAGGAGATTCGCACGGTTGCGAGCATCGGAGAGCGTGGTCTTTAGGCGTGAGAAATCCCGCCGGTGTTCCACGAGGATTTCCCGGTGCCGGCTGAGGTTGTTCTGTTTCAATGCGGAAGAGGTAAGTGTTGCTTCGGAATCTAAGAGGCGGGACAGTTGTGATATGAGGGTTTCTCGCTGGGAAGATTAGCTGGTGTGAAGTATGGATAGAGTGAAATCAACCTTCTCTAGAATCTCCTGTAATTTCGATTCTGTTGATCTTTCTTCTTCTGTAGGTTTTGCGGGTATGTTTGGGACGGATGCGAATTGAGAATATGTATGGAAGAGCGTTTCTGTCTGATGATCTGCTCAGTCCTCTATCTTTGATGGAGAAGATGAAGTTGATATACTTGTGTTTCTAAAGCTCGAGCCTGTTGTCGAAGCTGGGCCCAGCCAGTACCCGTAGATGTAGACATTCTGCCTGATTTCCAAAACTTTACGATATTGAGTTATTTGAAAATAGAATGGTTCAACATTGCGAAGGACTGTAGTCTCAATCAACGTTTCTTTGAGGTGACGCGGGCCGCGCCTTCTACCGATCATGTGAGAGGTATGTTATGAGCCTGAGGCAACAATATTCTTCTAGCTGCTCCCTTCGCTTATTGGACAAATCATATGAATCGAATCTGAAAATTAGCAAGTGTGCGATTCGAAAACCCTACCTGCGGATTCCCTTGACGCCTCGAATTCCAGCAACCACAACGACCATTTCGACGATCCAGCACCACACGGCAAACTCTCACAATGGTAGGATATGCTACATTCTATGGATCTGTATGGATTCAGCAGTAACTGACATATCATGCGACAGTCGACGGGAAAGGTGAAGACTGGCCAACTTTGGTCCAAGAACAAGGCGGATTTGGCGAAGCAACTGGGAGAGTTGAAGACCGAGCTGGGTCAATTGCGCGTACAGAAGATTACAGGAGGCTCGGCATCGAAGCTCACAAAGATGTGTGTCCACCCCTCGTAACTCTCAAATCGAAACAATATTTCCTCTCTGCCCTCTGGGCGATAACTGTAGGGTGGAAAGAGAATAACAAATACTGATATATTGTTTTTCTTTCCTTCAAATAGCCATGATCTCCGAAAGTCTATCGCAAAGGTCCTCACAATCATCAACGCGAATCAACGATCGCAACTCCGTCTCTTCTACAAGAATAAGAAGTACCTCCCTCTCGACCTCCGGCCAAAGCAGACCCGTGCCATCCGAAGACGTCTGAGCAAGCACGAGAGCGGGAAGGTGTTAGAGAAGACCAAGAAGCGAAGTACTCATTTCCCTCAGCGAAAATTTGCTATCAAGGTAAGAGATCTCGATATTTTTTTGGGGGGGGGGTGTTTGCTATCAGCAACCAGATTTGGCTGTGGATTCATGTTGGGCAGAGTGCTGATTTCTATATAGGCCGAGGCTTAGGGTGTGGATTTCGTATTGATTTGTGGCATGGCTCTTTTGCAGACGGCTTGGTTTTTCTAAAGGGGTCTTCCGGTGTATCATCGAAAATAGCATGGTAGCATGGCTTGCGACCTCAAATAAATCACGACTTGAGCAGTTCGGTTATCTGAATATGAGTGACGGTGCGAATTGATGTGCATATTCGATCGATTTCTCATGAAATTCCTAAATTCCACAGGCGTCACAGTTACTATCGTTTCAAGTTTCACTTATCAATTTTGAGGCCTTGGACTTCGTGATATTTCGTTGAGACTGACAGTGTTACAGCAACACTCCGTCAAAGCTCCATATTGATTGATTACGCAACAAGCCCATATAACTCACTAGCAAGGCCCCGAAGAGAAGGAAAAACGGCCCGTGAGGGATCAAGCCAAGTGTAAGAAACGCCTAGGAAAGACAAATCCCCGTACAATTAGTATCTCAGAACCCATATCGTGTACTATACATGAAAAAGAAACACAAAATCCAAACTCCAAAACCAGGATTCAAGAACGGAACTCCAAGGAGATTCGTCACACACACACACACACACACACACACACACGGGGTATCTATCGTACAACAGGGTACGCTCGTCGTCCGAACGCCAAAACAGATGAAATCCCTAGAATCAACATGGAAAGGAATGCCATCCCGTCACTCCGCCCACGCATCACTCAATCCACTCATCGCCATGGCATACTGCCCTGAAGCTCCATCCTCCTTCGCCCACGCCCCCATTTCCCTAATCGTCTCGATCTTGCCCACACTCTTATGCATCTCCGCACTACCGATACTCCCTACGCTGCCCCGACTCCCGCCGCTGAACTTGCTGCCCTTGCTGCCCTTCGTTGCCCGCATCGAGCCTCCTTGAGAGCGCACGTGAACCTCGTGTGTTAAGAACGGCCCATGCCCTGCTCCGAGAAACCGGCGAAGAGTGTAAGACCGATCGGCATCCACAGACGATAAGTGGTGGTGCTGCAGTGCATTTGAGCTAGGGGCGGGCGCGACAGAAGGGGCGGCCTGAGCGTATGCTCCATATCCAGAAGTGTTCATGAGAGACATATTGGGCTGTGCTGATTCGGGGCCTTCGGGGCAGCGGACGGAAGCTGCAGATGAGGCGTATGATTCCGGGCGGTATTGAAGGGCAAGAGATGAGTCTTGGTCATGGATAGTGGTCTCATAATCCGGAAGGGTGCGTGGCGTATAGGAGGGTTCTCCATTAGTAAAAGAGCGATCTTCCACGCAGGAGCAGTTTTCGGGATTGAAGATGGGAGGACGTGTCGCAGTGACGGGTTTGAAACATTCTAAACAGGTCAACGTCCATTGATCCGAGGCATCATGGGTGCGGTGTATATATTCTGGAGTATGATCGGGGGATGTCATGGAGCGCAGGCCGCGGGAGAGTGGGTAGAGGCTATGTATGGGGTGGTAAGTTATGGATTGATGAGTGGAAATGGCGGAACCCTTACTAGGGGAGTTGAGGACGAATAAGCAGTGAAATTATTATCGAAGACAGGATGGGCAATGGGTCTATATGATTGTGGTAAGCGTAGTGAGGCCGGGGATTCGAATCAGCGAGCACGGTGTGCGAGGCTGAAGGGGTTGGATATGGATCTGGGGCAGGCAGACAAAACCAGACGGACTCTGATGCAAGGCTGGAGGTTGGGATAGCTTCGTGGACAGTAGGAGATATGGGAAGACGAGAAGCGGAAGAGCAGAGGAGCAGAGGAGCAGAGAAGCAGAGATCTCTCATCTTATACTCATCTCCACCTGCCTATTCCTCATGTGCAGCGCAGAGCGGTGCGGAGAAGGAATGTTTGGATGCCATGATGGACTTGCTAAGCCGCGGGCCACTGGAAGCACGGTGTGTTGTTGTTCTCTCTCTGCTTGTGTCAGATGAACAGATGCAAGCTCCGATCGGAGACGAGCTTTATCGACAAGCCATCCATGGGGATACGCATATGGGGGTGATGGATGATGATGGGAGATGGACTGTGCCATGTCCGCAGATCATTCAATGATGTAAGTGAACGCCCAGCCCTGCCGCACGACGTGAACGGCAGGAGCCCAACGATCCCTCCAGAAGCCGCCGGCCAATCGGAACGCGGGCGACCGCCGGCCCCCTTCCCTCCCTCCGTCTAATCATCTCCCACTCACCACGCTTCCACACGCTCCCTCCCATCCATCTCCAGGCCGTCGGAATGATTCTGCCGTGACATTCGTCTGCCTGCAGTCGCACAACTTCGCCATCTTGCCCTCATCCAAGCCAAATCCACTCCGTCACCCCAAAACCCGCACCCTGCCCTGTGCTTTGCGACTCGAGTCGTCCAGAAGCCAAGCCCTCATGAGGACCCAGCCCCGGCCCTTCGCAATTGATGTGTCGCCGAGATCCTCCCTTCCATTCCATCGTAGGCCTGCCGCGACTTCTGCCTTCGAGTGGCAATCCACCCGACCTCGTCGCATTGCCCGTATAGAGTACCCGTCGTTCGTCCATCCAGGCGTGATTCGACCGACGTGAACGACTCGGTCCCAGCCGTGCGAACCTCCTGGCAAAGCATTCCCCGGCAATCGCGAAACGGCCCTCCATCTCTGCCGAAAAGGAAAAAAAAAAAAAAAAAAGAGAGAATCTCTGCACCATCGTCTTCGACGCCTCGCGCGATCAAGGCAGTCCGCGGCCATCGTGGGGACAGGTTGTCCGTCCAGTCGTCCCAAGAGAGGCATTGCTTGCGCTTGACCGATCGATCGCGTGCGACACCGCCGCCGCCGCCGCCGCCATTGCATCCTCGAGTCGGCGCTGCACATCTTGACCTCTCATCCCACCATATATCAAGTCAGATTGGCCGCACCCGACGGATCGAGGAGCGGAGAGGCCCGGTAGTCTCGTGTCGTTCGCGCGGTGGTGCGACGTTGGCTGCGATGGACTACGCCGCGTGCAATGTGGTGTATATCGACCGCACAGCTCACCAGGACAGATTGGTGAGGAGAGAGGATGGGACGAAGATCGGATCGAGTGGAGATGCAGATGGCATCCCTCCGCGGAAGAATGACGTGGTGGATAGCAATCTGCAGACTTTACTAGGTACTTTCAGTGAAGGTATGGATGGATGGAAGATCCCCATCCCCCTTTCCATCTGATGCGATGGTGCTAACTTGGGACAGTGTATATCTGCACGTCGGGAAGGTCATGCATGGCCAAATTATCTGATCTCAATCGCGCTTCGATCATAGATTTGATACCTACCCTTGTCCTCGTAGATATCCCATATGAAGATCACCTGCGGGTGCGGCGCTCGAGAGATATCCGGACACCTTCGCCCAATTCCCGGCAAGGGGAAAGCATCCGGGACGATGAGGCAGAGAGTGAGCTTTACGGCCTCAAATTATTGCAATGGATAGCGTCGGAAATTCAATATCAGAGCCTATCGAGGCTGGTGGTCCCCGTAGCAGTGGTTACGATGCCCGAGCAAACCTTCCCTCCGCGAGGCCGAACGAGCTCCAAGCCCGAAGTTCCCCAATTGAACGACCCTTTTCAGCCGAGTTCAACAAAGAAGTCGTCAGCCAGACCACTGGATCAGGCCAGAACCATCAGATGTCTGGATGTGGGTGCGGTAGATGTATTAACCAGTCCGCTCTTGCGCGAACGATTACCAAGCCTTGCAATCCATGCATATCGGGCGCACAAGGAAGCGTCCAAAGAGAAGAATTCTTTGCTGGAGATGAAGAAAGGGAGGAAGCGGTCTTGGGTGGGACTAGATGATCAAAAGCCATATGCATATCTACGCGAAGCCATGGTATCTGGATTGATGGATGGGATATGTAAATTGGGAGGAGACGACTCGCCTCTTGGCCATAAGAGAATATCGGTGGCGGTAAACCGTCAGGAGATGATCGCGTCGGCAATTGGCTCGTGGCATTTCTCGGCCCACGATTTTTCGGACGATGAGCTTCTTCATGCAGCCTTACTAATGTTACAGCATGCGCTTGCGATGCCAGAACTGGAGCAGTGGCGGATATCGACAGGTACGTCTGATCTCTAATGGACACGTTCCAGATCATGCTAGATGCCGTACGCTAACAAAACCCCCCCGCCCCGCATCAGAAAACCTCACTGGCTTTTTGGTAGCCAGTCGTTCAGCGTACAATGCCTTTGTTCCATATCATAACTTCCGCCATGTCGTCGATGTCTTACAGGCTATCTTTCACTTCCTCGTTCAGCTCGGCAGGTTGCCCGGATATCCTCGGTCAAGTACGTCCTCGTCCTCGTCCAAGCATAGTTTATCACCCATAGCAGCTCTGATCCGACCCTTCGATGCCTTGACGCTCCTCATAACGGCGATTGGACACGACGTTGGCCATCCCGGCGTCAACAATGCTTTTCTCGTCACTCTCAACGCTCCTCTCGCCCAACTGTACAATGACCGATCAGTCCTGGAATCTTTCCACTGCGCAGCATATTCGCAGATCCTTCGACGCCATTGGCCCGCGGCCTTCCAAGGGGTCGAGATGCGGCAACTGATGATCAGTTCGATCTTAGCGACGGATATGGGCTTGCATTTCGGTTATATGAAGAAACTTGGCTTTCTGCAGGACAGGTTACACGAGAATGGAGGGACCGACGGATGGAATGGGAGACTCATTGAGGAAGAACGGACACTTGCCTGTTCTCTCCTCATCAAGTGCGCCGACATAAGTAACGTGGTATGTATGTTGCGAGATATGTGGATGAGGAGCTAACATTATCCAGGCACGAAGGTACGACGTTGCAGCTAAATGGACTATGATACTAACAGAAGAGTTTGCGCGTCAAGCTTCTATGGAGAAAGACCTGGGCATCCCCTCTGCTTTGTTCGCAGCCCCGGTGACCGAGATCATTGAGCTGGGAAAGTCCCAGGTCGGCTTTATGAATATGTTTGCCATACCGCTGTTCCAGGGTGTGACGGATGTTATGCCCGATATGAAGTATTGTGTTGACGAACTCCAAACAAACAAAGCAGCTTGGGAGGAGAAGATAGCGTCGGTTCAAGAGGGCGATTACTCGCCCATGATGGATGATCGCATGTTGTCTCCGCGTTCCATGAGCTTAGCATTGCCTGACGGATCTCCTGGCCCGAAGTCGAGTAGTAGTAGCAGCCCTAGCCCGAAATCTGGTAGCAGCTCATATTCGCGGATCAAAGATATGCTCACCCGGAGTCCATTCACCGAGAATGGTGTTATCAGCGAGTCCCCGGATCATTCACCAGAACGTTCTCCGAGTCATCCAGCTTCGTCCCCTCGTGGATCGAATGCATCCCCTACGTCCCCTCGACGATCGTCGAAGCCATCCCAGTTGCAGCTTACGCACACAACCGCGAGTGCCCCTGGACTCCTCGATCCTCCCCAGGATGATGCTGCACAACTCCTCAATGGACAGCAACAAACGAACGGGATCCACACGCAACCATCACTCGTCACTGACCAAGTGGTCATTGATCCTCAGACCCAAGATATGAAGCCTCCTCACGAAAAGCAGAGGGGCAGCGACACAACAGATGGGAGTATTTCCGCGACTGGAGACTGGGCATCCCAGGCTACGAGTGCAACGACGAGTAAAACGCCTCTCTCACCAAGCACACAGGGAACCAGCATCATGAGCCATGATTCCATAGAAAGAACCCCCGCCGGCCAGACACCAACATGTGCTTCTCCCCTCGCTAGCGACCATAGTCAAACCTCCACTGCCACTTCGACCGGGAATACGAGTCCTCACATCCAAGCCGACAATAAAGAAGGCATCATGGAAACGGTTCGGAGCCTTAAGAAGAAGCCGAGTCGTTTCCGTATGAATTCCCTACATTTCTGGAAGCGGAGTAAGAGTGCAAGTCCGCCTATGCCAACGGGTAGGAAGGAAGATGCTGTCAGTTCGTCGGAAGATAATGAGGTGTGGAATGCGAGTGCTACGAATGGGTTATGACCGAGACATGGATATCGGATGAGAGAAAGGAGTGATGAGATTATATGATATGAAGTAGTGAATGAATGATATAGTTTGAATACGGCGGTATAGGGTATCGAGTGTAGGATTATGGAAAACTTCTTGTACATTGTACATGTATGCGTACCGCTGGTATTGCTGGTACGGTGTGTTTATGGGTTGTTCGGCTGGTGGCGTTTCATGAAGTAGGATGGAGTGGCTCACATTTTGTATTTGCGTATTGTGTTCTAAAGTGGGTGTGGAATGTTGTGCTTTTGCTAGGGTTGGCGTGAGTTGGCGTTTGGTGTTGAGTTGAGTGTGAATGGAGAAGGGAGGGAGTGTAGCTTGGTATGTGTAAGGATGATTGGGAGGGGGTAGGTGGGATTGAATGGAGGCGGAATAAGGACATGAGGAGGGTATATAGATGATACGAATTCATCTAGCTATGGCATCGTTTCCGTATAGATAGTTACGGAGGTATACCCAATGTCATTCAAATGCTATTATCTACCTCCCTCCTCTTACTATCCATAAATCATTTTGTTCATATCGTGATATGTTTTAAATAATTATTTTGCGCTTGTTAGTAAAAAAAGAGGAAGAGAATATATATATATATACATAGCAGGTAAACCGCCCCCCCCTTTCAACCCCGTCAGATTTTTTTGGATTTTTATAGTAACTTCTTGAATCATGATAAATAATATTGCACTTAATTCTTCTTCTTTCTACCGACTCGAAACTCTCGCAATGCGTATTACACCTTGAAAAATCGAGAGTACATATAGTATGTAAAGATTATTGTAGTACAGATTGTTTTTGAGTTGAGATGTGGAGAGGCTAGGAAAATTCCGAGGTTGGCCTAAAGTTCCGAGTCCCCATTTCTTTTTTTCTCCTTTTTTAGGAAAAAAAAGAAGAGAACAAAAATATCAAAAGAAAAAGCAAAAAAGGAAAAAGCAATTATTAAATAATGTTAACTATTTAAGTATCTCTGCCGTGATATCATAATGGTCAATGTTTAAAAGATCCACTCCTATCCACCTTAGAAGACGCCACTTAGCGGGGAAGATAAGTCGTGGAAGCTTTGCCTCTCAAAGTAGTGCTCTCTAACTCTCGAAAGCGTATAACAAGTAGATACATACGTAGCATGTACAACAGGAAATGCCGAGTGGCAAAATCCGGAAGGTGCACCTATCCCACCCCTTATCCACCCCTTATTCACCCCTTATCACGTGCGTGGCGCACCGGCCCCATCCGGGCAAACCCGCACACGCACCTTCCCCAAGTAAAACCTGGAGCCCCACAAAAAGGAAGAAGCGTCGCCCAGGCCGAAAGGAAGAAAGCGTCGCCCAGCTCAGGCAAACCCAAGCAAACGAAAGCACGAGACTAGGAATAATGCTTTCCCTTTTCTTGCCACCGACTTCCCTTCGTATTGCCTCTTACTTCACAAAGTATTGTTCGGATCCTCTATGACCTCCCGAGTTGACTCTGTTGTGTGCTACGAGTTCCTCCTCCTTGAGATAGATAGCACATCCCATCCTTCTCTAATTCCTATCGCTGCTACAAACGAAACTCCAGGACTCCAAGACGAGGACAACAGCCAAAGGGGAACTGAGACCGTGAATAAATGTGAGCAATGGCATGGAAAGAGAGAATCCGGCGTGCCATCGGCCGTCCTCGTCCCTCCCCGTCCCCCTCAAACTCAGACTCCAATCTCTCGTCCAATGGCTCCTCCACCTCGATCACCAACAACCCCTCCTGGAAATCCGCTCCGGATTACGCAGCGCCGACGCCCTTCTACAGCCTCACCAAATCGAGTTCTCGGCTTGCGCTCGCGAAAGTTCTGACGTTCCGGTCAGAAGCCGGGAAAGAGAGGCGGAGGGAGAGGAAGCGCCAGAAGGAGATGGATGCCGAGCCCAGGTTGAAGTATCCGGGGGATGGCTCTGTGGAACATCAAGATCTGTTGAGGGCGTTTGAGTTTAGGTTCCATGATGAGGGCGTGGGTGATGGAGAGGGCTATGAGGGTAGGAGATGGAGTGTTGATAGTGGGATTAGTCCGGGTAATAGTCGTTGTGGGAGTTTGGATGGGGGGTCGAGGGAAGTGTGAATGAGGTGGAACTATTCATGAGGTATGGCGATTAGGATTTAATGGGATATATGAGGGAGTCTTGGGAGGATGATTTATGGGAAAATTATAGCTGGGGTTTGGGTTTGCTTGTATTGATATGAACTTTATGAACATTGGAACATTGGATATGCTATGCGGTACACACAGAGGCTGGAAATACATATTTACTTTCGTTCCCTTTTGTCATTTACAACATCATATTGACTTAGAGTATAAGTTCACACCTCTTCCTCACTTGGCTCCTAGCCACGAATCAAGTCCAATTCACCGTGTTGTTCCCTCTCTCCTACCTACTTAGGTAGGTAGGTATCTATGAAACAGCCTAAGCCAAGGTCCGAGAGATGTTTCTTCTGTGACTGCACATCCTTTCTCTACCAGGTAGATACAGCCTGAGAAACAGGACTAAATCAACTCTCTACTCATTAATGAATTGCTAGTTTCTCCTCACAACAGTCAATTGTCATTCCCATCTCTACTCCACTCCACTCCACTCCACTCTCAATTATCAGTTCCTGCCACCAATAAAATAAAATAGACTCCCACGTCCTTTCCAAAGGATGAGATTGCTCGCTGTCTCGGGAAAAAAAAAAAAAAAAATAAGAAATCAAAAATTAGATAACCTCAATCTACTGATTTGGGGGTTCTTTTGCTCTCTTTGTCTGTATCTTACTGAACCCATTTCGATCTCTAGACTTGTCGCTCCAATGGGATGGATCACGAAATGTTATATCTCAATTCTGCATTTAAAAGGTCAAATTAGCTTTCTTTTACCTCGGAAAACAGATTGCGTAATGACGCTTTTATATCCTTTTTCGTCATATTCCCC